>JAQIXI010000399.1:0-24548 GCA_034700165.1 Galumnidae sp. Gr-Ori-00277
TTAGATAAATATGAAAAAAAGATAATTACCTAGATCATTATTATAGACTAAAAGTTCCATATTACTCTTGGAATTACTTGGCTGTATTTCAAATAGATATTGCCCTGCTACAATCAATATAATATTAAATGTCATTCACTGCAAAGTTAATGATTTCCATAATTACCTTCAGTTAAATTAACTTGGCACTTTACTAAACTTTTGTTCAATAATTCGGCTCTAAATAAAAGTTGGTTTCCGTCCATTTGATTTGTTAGATGACATCGAATATTATGAATGGAGCCATTAAAATAACCATGTACAGAAATCTTATAAGAATTCTATTTATTTATTTGAGACCTAAAGAATTGCTTACATTTATTGGAGTATTTGTCGGAATTACGTTTGGATCGATTGAAGAGACATAAAAACAGTGGTTATAAGTGTTACCACATCCACAAAGAACCGGATCTCTTTTTTAAAATAATAGTCAATCAATTGCTTGTAATTACGTTTTCAAGAATTTCTTTTTTCCGGCGAAACTTATTGTGAAATAATCCGATAAAATCTATTCTCAAATCAATCACTAAATTCTATTATTTAATACCATTTTTAGCCTTTTTTTTATAAAATTTAATTCTGGAATACAATGACTAACAGATGTGAACCCATTTATTCATTTTAGTCATTATTTTCACTAAATTTCCTTTAAAATCATTATTATTAATTTTAACATGTTCATGTGAACAAGTTCAAATTGACTTTTCGATTAAGGAAACTATAAAAAAAATTCTAAGAACAGAATAATCTTAATGTAAAAAAGCACAGCATATACTGTATAATTGGTGTAATTGTCATAATGTAATAAAAGGAAATTATATAAGACTTACATTTGACACAAACATTCAATTGTAGTGCAGTTATAACACAACGAGTCGTTAAACTTTTGATGATCTTTAATGTTATCACAAACTTTTGTGTTCTCACTCTTATTCGAATGACACTCAAAATTGCAGTCTTGACTTTGAGCACAAGTCAAACGACACTCACCGCAATCATTTTTTGAATACTGATTTGAAGCTATGATAGTATTGTTGCACATCCCGGCACAGTCTCGCATCTCATAAAAGGTTGTGTTTTCTGTCGATTCTTTTATAATAAAGAATTTTAATGAATATAACAATTGAGTAATAGCTTAGGGTTTTCGCACAAATCATTAAAAAAAAACTCGAATAACATTTTGTTATGAATTTATAATAATTTTTATATAATTATTATTATATAAAAATTCCTTATTTAGAATACTTTCGACATAATTATAAGGGAAATACCACTCACTGATGCAAACTCCAGTGCAAACATCAATAAATGAGTTTCCATTGCATTGATTATTACAGTCGAGATATGAGTGACCATTACAGACATTATTGCAATCATACCCATAGTTAGGGTCTAAACCGGTATCGCCTTCAGTGCAAAATCCACAGCTATTGAGGACTGCGTTCTCTTCGATCCCAATTTGAGAACAGATTTCGCTCTCATTCGCAACTAATGAGTAAATGGAAAAAAGAGTTATATTTAGTGTATAGAAGTCCCGGTAAAGTGTCAAAAAAGAAGTCCCGTTCCTCAACTCTGTATTAAAATATGCAAATTCATTAGTAATAGCTAGGTTAAAGTATAGGATTACTAACAGTTAAGGAATGAATTGACTTTATTTTAACCCTTTACTTGAAATATCATATACTTTGAAATAATTTCATTTTTAATAAAAACTTGATATTTTTAGAGAAACTTACCTTGATATTTATAATTAGGCTCACATTTAATAGAATTGAAACAATGAATAAATAGAAATAAGAGTGAGAAGAGAGCCGTTCCTTTCATTTCATTTTACGAGAAGTTGTCATTTGAAACAAAACTATTGTTTAACAAAATTAAAGCGATTTTTCTTACAATTGAATATAAATAAAAAGGTAATACTCGTGAGTTAAGAGCAGTTGTTAACTGAGGCAATGAATTCAATACTCGTTCGTTAAATACAAGATTTTAGGTCAACGGGTATTACTTGTGATCCAAATGCAGACTAAATATTGAATAAAAAACTTGTTTCGAAAAATAATGGTTTTTCAGACAAATCACAAACGAATGTCAAATAAACGACAGAATTCTCTATATTATTGTTTGCATAAACTCCTGTATATTCTGTCCTTCAATATATTACAATCACTTTCATTAAAACTAATGTTTATTTCTTCCAAAACTCTTTTTCTTCGGATGAAGTGATACATCAATTATTTCAATCGACAAATAAGGGCTGAAATAATAAACATTTTTGTTATGAATTTTTACGATTTGAAGGGATTTTTTTCTCTCAAATGTTGTCCAATAAATGAATTACTCGAATGTGTTATAAATCGATTGAATTTCAAATGTTTTTTCTTTGCATTTTGTGCACTAATATCACAAAAATGCTAATAAAATGATTCTGAACTTTTAAAAACTTTATTTCCAATTATAGGAATAATAATCAATGCAATAGTCTATCAAAAGATTCAAGATCATTTTAATTCTTTAACAGCCGGGGTTGAGGTCACAGACAATTATTCATTAAATTTTATTATTAGTTTTTATTAGTTTTCATACAATTCTTCAAAAACTTTATATACTTTTTTAGGATTAGTTTTTACATTAACTAAATTGAATTGAATTCAATATTCACTTAAATCAGAGCTCTTTTTTTATTTGATTTCGCGATTATATTATATTATATTTCAAATAATATGAATATATATTAAAAATTAATTTTTTTGTTGACTAAAAATAATGTCAAAACGAATATTAAAAGTCAGACAACTTTTTTTGATTTATCGAAGAAATTTTACCACAAATATTATTCTTCTGACAAAATCAATGATCAATTCTTTTTCTGACAAATCGTTTGAAAGAAATATATTAACAGTTAAACTGTTTGTTGTATATTATAATAAAATCAATAGGTTTTCACCCAAGTACTATTTCTTATATTTACCTCTATATTTATATTCTTGATCTTATATTCCAGAAAAATTGATTGAAGAAATTATCTTTTTTTATGACTTCTCTCATGAGTTGGTATTTCTAATACTCTTTCATATTATAAAAGTAATATATTTTCTTATATATTCACTTAAATAATTAAATATAAGCAAAAAATACTATTTTCCTTGCTTATTTATGGAAAAAACTTTTCAATCGATAACATATTTCTCTACCTGGAAATCTTCTAATAATAATAATTAAGCAAGTTAATGAAGTTGGGTCTATTTTTTCTTTCCTTAAAAATTTCTAACGAAAAGCGATGAAAAAAATCTATATTTAAGTAAAAAATAATTATAATAATAATCGAAGAGAAAAATCTCATTAAAGAAGAAAATACTTTATATTTAGAATTTTAAATAAAAGTAAATTCAAGTGAACTTTATTTCTAAACATTATTTAATATTTAAAGAAAATATTAAAGAAATAAATAAATTGTTTGGTTTGTCTGCAAAAATTAAATATCGATTTAAAATGTGTTAACACAATAAACTTATTCGGTTAATAAGATTCTAGTTATAAGTTATGCATAAACTTATCGATAAAATATCTCAGATATTATATTATGAAATATTTCTTACTATAAATGAGTGCATTTCAAACACTTTCAAAGATTATTATCAGTGGTTTTCTATTTGTTAATATCTGTAGTCATTGTCCTTAAAAATTGGGAAAAATTTATGAAAAAAGAAAAACTCTTTTGTTATTTCAATGAAATTCATACAATGAATACATTTCTTGAATTTCTTGAATTTCAAGGCTTTTCTTAGACGAGTGAACGACAAGTAATCGAAGGTTTACCACAAAATATATAATCAAATCAATAACCGTATCATAACTTTTTTGATTAAAAATTTGATTTTATTTATTTGTTTTAAATATAATTACAATCCATTAATCGATGAAAAATATGGCAGTTTTTCTGTCGTAAAAAAGTTATGTCTATTTTTCTGGTTTTAAATAAATTTTTTTACAATATTTTCAATAAATTCATTACAATATTTCAACATTTTATCAGACGATTCGTTAATTTATTTATATTTATATAAAAGTCAATCGAATTTTTTTTTTAAAAAAAAGGTTTTCATATAAGAAAACAAAACATTATTTACTCAGAAATAAATATCAATAAAATCACAATAAATTATATTAGAATTCAATTAAAAACTACTTAAAAAAGAGACTATTTTTAGGTAAAAATTTGTAATAATTTTCGGATATTATATTTAAATTGAGATAAAGACTCACTGATTAAGAGTTGTTTCAAATATTAAAAACGGATTGTTTTGATTCAATTCAGTCACAAATTTAATATCAAAAAACAATTTTTTAAAAAAAAACAATAAAATTATATAAAATAATAAATATTTTGATGAAATGGTTTTAAACCTAAACATAAGTCGACTGTTGATTGTTTTCATCGAAGTCTTCGCAATCACTGTCTTCTAAGTCACAGACACTGACAGTATTGCAGTCTTTGTTTAATTTTAAAGTCTCGTCTAAATTATCATTAATAGAATCGGTTTTTGAAGAATAGGTTAATATATTCTTCCTCTTATTGTTATTCCATTCGTTGTCTGACATTTTAGGCAGATATAAGTCTAAATACTTCTGAGGACTCGACGGCTCAGAAGTGTCGGCAAATGGAATCTCCAGGTCTTCATTGCGTGAGAGAAGTGGCGAATCTTCGCATTGACTGACATCCCTCTCGTTCAGAGCCCTGTCCTGAGAACCATTGCATGAAAGCTCTATTTGACTGTTGTCTGAATTTGATTCCAAGTCATGTATTTCATTGACGGAAACTTCAAACAAATTCGAAGAAATCGGTTTATTAGAGTCGGTTTGGGCCAAATCGAAACAATCCCAGTGATAACCTTATATTAGGGGTTATAAAGCATTAGATTGGGTTCACTAAACGTGCCGTTAATTAGAATTAATACCGTCTGCGTTCTGAGAGTTAGTTAAAGAGTTTGACTGCTCCTCACCGAACACTGAAAAATGATTAATAAATTGTTAGTCCAAACCACCCAATATCTCGACATTCAATTTAATTACTTACCGTTTGAATCTGAATCACAGAAAGAAGCTCTGGTCGGAGCCGTTGATGCTTTCGAAGCGGGTTTGGCGTCTATTGCGATATAAGTATTAAAGTCATATTTTTAGGAAAAATAGTTTAAATACCGTTAAGTATTTTATTTTGTTTTTTAGAGTCTTTAGGATTAGACTTATTATTGGTATCAATCATTTGTGGCGAAACGGAAGCGATGGGTGCGTTCTTTTTGTTAAAGTTCTGAATGAAATTTTCATTACAAGTGTTATTATCGACGTCATCGGTGTTAACATAGGGCCGATCAAAGTTGTTGAGCGTTTGCAGCGGATCCGCGCAAGAGGTGGGTCTTTGAGGTAGATTTTGGACCGTTGAGGGGGCGGTCATCTCAATGTTACTGAATTTTGAGTAACGCTTCAAATTGATGTCATTATTTTGACTTTTTAATAGTCTTTCGCTCTGATCGATGTTATTTGTGGTTCTGTGCGTTCGCGACTTATTTTTGCATTTCCAACAAATGGCGAGAATGAAACCCGAAAGCGCTAACACTGACAGAGCGATCAAAATACCGATTATCTCATCAAAAGTAATGTGAAGTTGAGATGATATGATGTTTGTTGTGTAGAGTCCGTCCCCATTACATGTAATACCCGTCGAATTAATTGGACAAATGCAACGGAAAGTTCCAGGAAGATTTATGCAGGTGGCGGGAGTGTGACACACAGGTGTTGACAGTTGGCATTCATCGATATCGTACTGGCAATAGAGTCCGTGCCATCCGGCGTGACAGTGACACTTTGGCCCTAGACTTGTCTCTTCACACACCCCTCCATTTTGGCACAGACTTGATGAACAGAATCGCGGCACCTGACAGTTGACACCAGTAAAACTGGGCCCACACTCGCATTTGTAACAATTGGTTACACCTGTTTTACAAAGGGTTTCGTCCTGACGACAAAGTCCTCCATTAAGACAGGGAAGTGTATCACAAGGACTGACATCTATTTCACAATTAACTCCTCTATATTTTGGTCCGACACAAACACATTGATACGATCCATTAACGAGGTTATGACATGTGCCACCGTTCAGACAGGGCTGAGATTTGCAAATCCCAATATCAGGTTTGAAATTACAACTGAACGCAACATTTGCTAAAGTTTTCAGAACGACTGCGGAAGACGTGGAAGCGATGTGTAGTGGGATTTGTTGGCCATTAATAAGAATATTATCCAAACATCCGATGAATCCGAGAGTGATTTCTTCGCCTCCGATAGCATTAGAGCGCGCTTTTACTGAACCGCCGAAAAATAGATCGGAGTTAAGTTGAAGACAGCCGGAAATGCCCGGAGCAAAGCCTCCTCCTCTATATTTACGGTCGAGAGTCAAAGAGGCGGTGTTAGCCTTCCTCTCAACCAAAATCTCGTGCCATTTGCCGTCACTGACCACTAAGTTTTCAATTCTAATCAAACCCTCGCCGTTTCCACAATCGAAGCGATATTGAATATATCCGCCGGCGATCTGAACAACAAAACATTTGTTAAGAAAACTCAAAATAATAAAATCAAACCTCAAGAATATTATAAGATTTGTCTCCATTTTGAGTGAAGATATTAGTCCTCAACTGTTGACTTTTAAATCGAAGCGATATTTTCTCCACTTTTTTATGAAACGAATATCGGGCGTAAGAATTGCCGTGAAATGAGATGGGATTCAACTCTGGATTGAAAAACAAATAATTAATTTCTGACTAAATGTAAAATAAATGATACAAACCTTCGTAACAGAAGGAAACGTCGCGATCACTGCTATGACACGTCTCTGCATTTTGATTACAGGCGGCCCCCGATTTGCCAAAAGGACACTGACATAGATATCCCAATGGGGACGACACGGGAAGACATTCTTTAAATGATGGACAGGGATTTCGAGCGCATTCATTTACTATAACTTCACAGAGTTTTCCACCAAAGCCAGGGTGACACGAACAGCCATATCTGTGCTCATGGAATGGGGAGACGAAACTCAATTTAGGAGTAATAATCGAAATGATATCATTTTCGCTGAGTATGAGTTCGTCGCGACACTCGCCGTGTTTACAACTTATGTGTTGACACTCAGACGTCAATATAAAGTCTTCCAAAAGTATTCCCAACTGTTTTTCGATCCCAACTTTACTCTCAGAAACTTTCGCTTTAATCCATTGTCGAGAGTAATACCCACCGCGAGAGCGCGAAACTGCAAATAAGACACTGATATCTCCTAAACTATTTTCACTTCTTCGGAGTCTATTTTGAGGATTTTTGTGTTCTGTCGGTTGAATACTAATTATTATAATGTCTTTCATTCTAACGTTGAATACATTTTTCATGACTCGAATGAATGTCTTTTTATAATTATTGATAAACTCTTTAACAGATATTGATCTCAATTCTACGACAGCACTGTTTTCAATCATATCTTCAGTAATGACCGTAACTTCCAATTCAATCAAACCATAAGTCAAATATTTGCCGTCACTAACGGTTACATTGATTTTATACTTTCCAGCGTCGAGTCCGGGAAATGCTACTAAAGTACCGTCTGTGGAGTCAACTGAAAAGAGATGTTTGTCCTCTTCATCAGTGATGGCAAAACTCAATTTATCGAACGGGTCGTCATCGGTAGCAACAATTTGACCGATGATACCTCCCGGAAACTGTTCCAAAGAATTTACAGAAATGGATAAATGCGATATTTGGGGCGGAATTCTTGGTTCCTGAGTGACAAACACAAGAACAGAAGCATTCGAGTGAAGCGGAGGGTTTCCAGAATCAGTCACTTGAATTAAAAGTGAATAATTAGATTGAATGGAGTGATTGAAAACAGTGTTTGTGCGCAAAGACGTGTCCTCATTAACTAAAGTAAAGCTGTCGGTGGCATCACTCGATAGCATACGTAAAGTGAAGGGACCGGAATTGGCTGCGCTGTCGGCGTCATGTATATTGAAATTAATCAGTGAATAACCAACGGGTCGGCCCTCTTGTATATGAAGAGTGTAATTAGTTTTATCAAAAAGAGGCGGATTGTCGTTAGCGTCCGATATTTCAATGTTAACGAATACAGAACTGGACAATGGTTTTGGTTTTCCGCTATCATTACAAACCGCTTCCAAAATGTATGACGAAATCATTTCTCGGTCTAAATTCTTGCCGACAGTTATTATACCAGAAATTGGGTCGATTTGGAACTCTTTATATGAAAGAGAACCCCCACTAAAAGAATAGCTGAGATTTGCGTTCTCTGCAGAATCTGAATCAATGGCTACGAGTTGTATGATTCGGTCGCCAACAAAAGAATCTTCACGAATGACAATATCATACGAGCGCTGAACAAATTGAGGGCTTATGTCGTTTATGTCCGTTAATCTAATAGTGACGTGAGCTTCACTCGAAAGCGAAGGAATTCCCCCGTCTTCTGCCCTCACAGTCATAAAATATTCGCGAACAGTTTCATAGTCGAGTTCTTTGGCGACAGAAATAACTCCAGACTTGGGATGTATAACAAAACTTCCGTTTTCATTACCGCTCGAAAAATGATATTTGATTTCAGCATTAATTCCGGTATCTTTACTCGTGGCGAATACTTTTACTACTTCAGCACCAATTGGAGCGTTTTCAGAGACGTTTGCAAAATAGGTCTGCCTTTGAAACTCTGGAGGATTGTCATTGATATCCAGTACATTAACTATAAAGTAAGCGTTCGAATAAAGTTGTGAAGCGCCCGAATCATAGGCTTTGATCGTCAAATTGTAAAGCGATTGACTCTCTCTGTCAAGAGTTTTGGCCAAACGAATGATTCCATTTCTCTCATCGATTTCAAATTCTTCGCTTTTTGTTTCAAGAGCAAAACGGACTCTTCGATTGGCTCCGAGATCGGCGTCCGTTGCGGTCACTTTTCCAACAATTATTCCGATCGAAGAATTTTCGGGAACATTCACTGAATACTGAGAACTCGAAAATTTAGGCGATTCGTCGTTAACATCACTCAATAATATCTCGACTTCACTCTTACACGTCCAGTCCCTTCGTTTATCATCACTTATATGAACCTCAAATAGATATGAGGCGCGACTCTCTCTGTCGAGAACACTCTTAGTCCTCAAATGTCCGTTTTGAGGATCGATTGCAAAATGATTGTCGATATCACCAGAAATAAAGTAAAAGAGTTTTGCATTTTCTCCCTCATCGATATCCGTCGCTTCAACTGTAAGAATATAAGTGCCTGGAGGTTGAGCTTCGCTCACGAGTTCAACATATTTGGATTTAAAGCAAATTGGTCCATTGTCGTTTGTGTCCAATATGTCTATCGTTACCATTGTTTTCGTAGAAAATCGTCCGTCGGTTACAACAATTTCTAAGTGATAGCTATCAATGGATTCGCGATCCAATGCTTTATTGATTTGAATTTCTCCATTTTGTTGAACTTCGAACTGATTGAAAGGATCTCCACTAAGAATATAGTAACTGAGCTCTGAATTCTCGTCACTATCCGTGGCATCAATCAATACAATAACTGTTCCGATGGGACTGTTCTCATATATAGATGCCATGTACTGATCCGAATAAAATTATTAGCTTTAAGTTAATAAATGAATAAAAGACTTACATTTGGATTAACAGTGGGTTCGTTGTCGTTAACGTCAAAAACTTTAATATTCAGAGCCGTTGAGTTGTAATGCGTTCCATCGGTCACAACAACTGTCAGATTATGAAAAGGAGAGGTTTCGCGATCCAAATGTTTCAAGAGTACAATCCAACCACTATTTTCATCGATAGCAAACATCTGTCCTTCATTTCTCTCTAAACTATATTTTAATGCATTGTTGGCCACATCGATGTCTGCATCGTTTGCATTCACTTTCATTATGGAAGAGCCGACCTCCTGGTCCTCTGAAATTACGATTTGATAATTTGATGAATCAAAATAAGGAACGCAATCGTTTTGGTCCATAACATTGATCAGAATATTGAGAAAACTGATAGCAAACGTTATTTTATCCTTGACTTCAACGGCCAAAATGTGTTTGGCTTTCAATTCTCGGTCCAAATTCTCAATTAACGTAATTCTTCCGGATTTGTCGATTCGAAATTTAGTTGCATCAGACTTATCCCCGAAACCGACTAATGCCAGTTCCACTTCTTTAAGTCCGGCTAAATTAACGTTTGCAATAACTGTTCCTCTTTTTGTGTTTTCTTTTACGAATATCTCATAAATAGAAGTCTGACGTTTTATGAAAGGACACGAACCCGTTATTCGGATACTTATGGGAACGACATCTTCCAGGGATTTCGTTGTTTTACGACTACTGCCATCACTGGCTTTAATAAAGAATTGGATTACATCTCCGATATTCGAACTAAAATTATGTCGAGTATAGACGTGACCGCTCTCTGACGTTACCCCAAACATATCGAGAATATAACCGGACGGACGGCTTGTATTCTGAGACTCATATATTGAATATCGAATGACATTATTTTCTAAGTAGTCGTCGTCATCAACAGCCATAACGGGCAGAACAGTTGCACCAATTGGAGTATTGGCACAAATAACAGCGCTATATTCATCGACTATAAAACGGGGAGAATTGTCGTTCTCATCAGTGATGGCAACCCTAAGATTTGATAAACCGATACGTTTGCCGCCGTCCTGTGCAGCCACTGTTAACCAGAAAAGTCGGTGACCACTCTCTCTGTCCAATTCTGATCGAAGTGTTATATTTCCAGAATTGGAGTCAATATTGAAAAATCGTTTCGCGTTTTCATTAATGATGTGATAATTGATTTCACCGAAGACTCCGTCATCGCTGTCCAATGCAGTCAATTGAGTAACTGATGTGTCAATTGGTGTTAACTCATTAATGGCTACACTATTGAAAATTCTGGTAAATTTTGGAGAATAATTGTTGGCCGGTTTCACAGTTATATAAAGACTGGTTGTCGTCGAATAGACGCCGTCCGTCACCGATATATTCAACTCATAGTTTCGGACTAATTTTGAATTTCTTTTAGGTTTTATATTCCAAACTGTGACCACTCCAGTCGTCTCATTGATAGCAAAGGCCAAATTGTCGTTACCGGACAGGATTTGATATCTAAGTTTATTTATATCACTCGAGTCTGGATCGTTTGCTACAATTCTAGTCACAAATTGACCCTTTTCTATGTTTTCATCGATAATAGCCTTAAAAACAGGCGAAACATTTGGTTTGTTGTCATTTATATCGGAAACTTCAACCCAGACGTGAGCTGTTGACGTAAGAACAGGTGTGCCGTAATCGGTAGCCATAACTATGAAGTGATGAAGTTTTTCTGTTTCGTGATCTAAGTTTGTCTTAAGAAAAATGTTTCCGTCGTCGGGAGAGACATAAAAATGGGTTTTGTTTCCCAGTATTTGATACTGAAGTTTGGCATTAAGTCCAATGTCTGCGTCGGTGGCACTAACTTTGACGACATTCGTCCCAACGGGTGCCGACTCTGATATTGAGACGTTATATGAAAACTTAGAAAACATGGGAGGGTTGTCATTGGCGTCTTCCACTGAGCAAGATTAATTTAATTTTATTAATTTTTCAAATGAAATTTCAATTTTAATTTACCAGTTATTAGCAAAGGAATGGTAGCACTCATTCCCGAGACAGAGTCAGTGCCCGATATAACCAAATTATATTGACTGACGGATTCGCGATCGAGTTTTTCGATGACAGATATCATACCTTTTGTTTGAAAAAAAAATATTAAAATTACTTCAAATAAAAGTACAATAAAAGCATAAAAAACTTAAATAAATATTTGGTTAATGGAGGCGTCGGTGCCGGCGATTACACACAAATAGTTAAACAAATGCAAAACACCTTTAATATCAAAAGCAAATCACTAAAAGTTGCGGACAAACAACAAAATTCTCTGCGAAATGCTTTTAAAGGGAGTACTGAATAGTGAATACTCACATAAACCACTATTTATCGTCGGATCTTTGAAAAGATATTTTGAATTTTCAATATACCGATCATAAAGAGCACAAAACCACCCAAAGATAGTAAGAGTTTAAGTGAAACATAAAACGAAAGTTAAAAGAAATCAAAACTCAATTCAAAAAATCATAAAACATTTGAGAAGTCATTCAAATGAAAAAACAAATCTATTATTTAAATATTTGAAGGAATTCTTATCATTTTAGTGAAGACTCACCAGAATTGAAATCAAGAGAAAACTCTTCGTTTTCATTTCCAGAAACAATACTATATATAAGTTGTCTTCCGTGAGGGCTCTCGGCATTGATTGTTAGGAAAGGCACTGACGAGGGATGACTTTCTATTACAGAAACAGAATAATATTGTTTATCAAATAAAGGCATTCCTCCGGAAACCATTTTGATTGTTATGTTCGCAAATGATTCGAGAGGTGTCGGACCTATAATTGATAACATTTTTAATTTTTTTAGTTTTTAATATTTATTCTAATAAATTACCGGAATCTTTGGCCGAAACGAGTAAATTGTAGTGCAGGGGATCGTTGGCTGCATTTGTTGATCGGGCCATTGATATAACACCACTGACCGCATGCAAAGTGAACAAATGATTCGGATCACCCGAAACTATTGAGTAAGTGACCATTCCATTGAAGCCAACGTCGACATCAATTGCCTGAACTCTTCCAATTTGAGTTCCCGACTGGAAGTCATTTCCGAACACAAAATAATAGGGAAGACCAACAAATACTGGCTTATTATCATTTACGTCGTCAACAATAATCTCAACCAATGAATGTGCGACTCGAGTCTTGACAAATACCGAACGGACTTCAATAACTAACTCATATCTAAATACAAACCATAAATATATTTTTTATATTTAAAATTATGAATACCTTGACTTTTCTTCCCTATCGATGGGTATTCCACGAGAAAGAATAGCACCAGAAGTTCTGGCGATACGAAACAAATGAGTCGGATTCAAAATACGAAATGAAAGGTGCTCGTTCAATTTATTCCCCTCAATTGTAGGCATAAGTATTGTCTTAACGGAGTGCGTATTTTCTGAGATGTGTCCGATGAATCTCTCCTGAGTGAAACGGAGAGAACTTCTAGGGATTTGTTCGGCAGTAATTGAGATCTTGGCATCGGTTGAGAATTTGCCGTCGAATACAGAGACGAACATTTCATATACGCCTTCAGTCAATCTGTCGTCTGATGTGGTTATCAGACCGGAAGTAGAATTGATTGAGAATTTCTTTTCGGAAGACATTGTGATTGGAGTCAGACTGAAGATGAAATGGTTGTGATGTTCGTCGTGTTTACCGAAATCACAATCAGTGGCAGAAATTTTAGTGACGATCACATCCTTATAGGTTGGAAGTAAAACAGTCGAGTGATAGTGACTGAGCGATAAGACGGGTTCACAATCATTGACCGGAAGGCAATTGATTTTGACCAAAGCATTTGTCACAGCCTTAAGACTTGGAAATCCGAGATCACTGACTGTTACCGTAAAATTGAATTCTCGTTTCTTCTCGTAATCAATGCGTCGAATGAGACTAATAGCACCGGTTCGGGCCTCTATTGCGAAGTATTTTCTACCGATATCTTCGACTATTGAATAATTAAGAATTGAGTTATGCATTGAGTCGTCGTCTCTGGCCTTCACTACAAGAGGTGTGTCCTTTTCATTCAAAATAATACTACCGATTGGAGCCGATTCCAAAACATGACCGATGAAAACATTTTGTTCCCAATAAGGAATGCAATCATTTATGTCGATTAGATTAATGAAGAGTTGAGTCGTATCATTGATTCCGACTAAACTCGTGGCAGAAATCGTTAGCGAATAGTTTTGTTTGAGTTCATAATCGAGAGAATCTTTTATCCAAACCTCTCCGTTGTTGACATTAATCGAAAATTTGTTGTCATTATTACCGCTTATTATTTCGAAATAAAGAGTTTGTCTACTCGTGGCCTTCAATGAGATTATGACAGAACCAATCTTTTCATTTTCGTTCACATCAATGGAATAGAATTTCTCTTCGAATTTCGGGGGAGAATTATCCGGAATACTGACTGAAATGTGAACGTTGGCTGTATTGCTCAGAGGAGGAAATCCCTTATCAGTTGCTTTAATTACAAGATAATATTCTGATTGTTGTCTAGCATTCAAAGGTTTGGTCAAATATATAAAACCGAGATCTTTATCGATATCGAATACATTGTCGACATTTCCAGAAATTATAGAGTAATTGATTTTTGCATTATTTCCAACATCTTTGTCAATAGCCTGAACCTGGAGTACAGATGTCCCGATAGCAGAAGTTTCCATAACAGTGGCCTCAAAATATGGTGAAATAAAAGTCGGCGACTCGTCGTTGACATCAATTATATTAATAGAAACCTTTGCAAACGAGCGTTTGTGTATTGAAGAACTCTTAACTCTTGAATTGTAAGCTTCGATGACAAGCAAATGATGTTTTCCCGACTCATAATCTAACGATTCTTTAACTTTAATTTTTCCGCTCCACGACTCCACTTCGAACTTCTTTAGGCTCTCTGGAGATGAGGTCGAATAGATTGAAAACACTATTCCTTCTGAGAATTCTCTGTCAGAAATACTCATTTGAAGAATTTCATTGCCTTTTGTTATATTTTCCAAAACATTGACAGTATATGAGTCCTGAGTGAACGAAACCTTATCGTCGTAGACATCAATTAAATTGATTAATAGATTAGTGATGACTGGTTTGAATCCATCCGTTATAGCAATCGTTAAATTGTATTTATTCGTCAATTTATAAGAGAGTGGTTTTGCGACAATCAAAGCGCCCGCATCTCGAAAGGCGAAAGTATTACCAATATTACCATCAATTATATAATAACAAAGTCTGTCGTTGTCGTCATCACTGGCTTTAATCAAAGTAACCGCATATCCTATGGGCTCACTTTCACTGATGGAAATTTCAGAATCAAATGCTTCGATAACCGGCGACTGATTTTCTTCGGGTTTCTTCTCTTTAGGAACGGATAACATTCGTAAAATGAGTCTAACCTGTGATGTTTTGGGAGGAGTTCCGCAATCAGAAATAGAAATTATATAATCGTATTCTCCTTTTGGTATTCCATCCTTTGCTGTATAAATAGCACCACTATTTGTATCAATAGAGAACCAGTCGAAGTCATTTCCATCGATGAACTTATACTGAAGGACACAATTCTCGTCATCATCCCTATCGATGGCAACGATTTGACAGATGGGAGTCTTTTGTGAGATATCATTATATGCCTGACATCTGTATATCGAAAGAATGGCTTTTGGTTCAAACTCGTTGACATCGATAACATTTACAACAATAGGAGTTCTTGAAATCATTGTCGTCACAACTGCTTCTTCGGCATCATTATTATGTCTTTCACTGACTTCCAGGTCAATGACATAACGTGATTGAGTCTCTCTGTCCAGTTTACTCTTGGTTTGAACCAATCCGTTGTCATCAATACTGAAGGGAACGTCATTAATAATACGGAACTCGATTTTGGTTTCTGTTTCTGAATCGAAGTCGGGATCGTTTGCTTCGATTTGGATTAAATTAGTTCCAATCGAAGCGTTTTCAAGAATTCTTCCGTAATAAAAGGCCTCAGTAGTGATCGGCGGCAAATCGTTTTCATTTGTAACGCTTATATAAAGTTCTAAAGTAGCAGTCAGTGGAACAGCTGCCCTATCCTTAGCTACAATTGTCAACCAATAGTTAGAATTAGTTTCACAATCGAGCGAAACAGTTGTCTCAACAATTCCGTTACTATCGATTGAGAATCGGCCCAAACCATCGCCACCAATAATCTCATAAACAACCGGCAGATCACTGTCTTCATCGACTGCCGTCACTTTAGTCACAAAACTTCCGATTGGAAGGTTTTCTTTGACAGTCGCTGTCGCAACGATATCAGGAAATTTAGGCGGAAAGTGATTCTCATTGACGTCTTCGACTTCAATAATAAGAATTGCCAACGAAGATAATGAGGGCTCGCCTTCATCTCTGGCCACAACACTGATATTATAGATTTGCATCACTTCAAAGTCTAATTGTTGACGAATACGTATATTTCCAGTCATTTCATCGATTGAAAACATTTGCGAATCTATTGAGTAATGAATTTTTCCGGACTTTCCCTCATCGCTATCAAAGGCTGTAATTTTCATAATTCGTGAACCGATTGGCATATCCTCTCTAACTTTAATCACATAAGAGTTCTCATAAAAACGGGGCGGATTGTCGTTCACATCTGAAATACAATATAATTAAATTTATAGAATTCAAAGTCTATACTAACCGTCAACACGTATAGTGACAGTTGAGGTCGAAGAAAGGGATGGAATACCCGAGTCGTGAACAGTTACATAAAGGATATATTCACTAATCTCTTCTCTGTCTAAACTATTTTCAAGAGTAAGGGTTCCGTTCTTTGGACTGATAGCAAACAAATTTTTATATCCATTGAGTGAATACTGAAGTAAAGCATTTTTGCCATAATCATCATCCGTGGCATAAATTTGTCCGATTATATATCCTTTAGAAGCAGATTCGGGAATATTAAATGCAAAGTTGTCGACAATAGGACTGTTATCATTAACATCTTCGATGACAACAACGACACTATGGTTAGCACAGAGTTGTTCTTTAGCCGAATCACAAACCGTTACTAAAAGTTTATATTTGGAATGTTTTTCGTAGTCAAGAGAATCGATTACAAACAGATCTCCACTTAACTGATTGATATTAAAAACAATTTCATCGCTATAATGATTACGATTCTCCAAATTGTGTGAATTCAATGAATAGAGTAAATACCCATCAAATCCATGGTCGGGATCCTCTGCTTTCAAAGTAGCGATTTTTGTGCCCTTTTCTATATTTTCGGGAATATAGATTTCTTTCATTAACTTCGGATCGAATTCTGGCCGTCGATTCTTATGCTTTTGGAGTTCTTCCAGTGAATCGTCAATTAAAAAGTTATCACTTGAGTCGTACTGAAGATCAGTCGACTGTTGCCTTTGTATCATAAATGCCGTTAATTTTTGAGCGACCGCTGAATCATTACATTCGACTAATATATGATTTTTTGTTGACTTCTTATTCATATCTAAGCTTTCGTTGTCTTCAATGATATTAATTTTGACATAAGAATAATCGCTGAAGTAATGGCCGTCAGTGGCTGAGATCGAAAGAGTCCATTTGAGTTCAGAAGGAGACTTGTTTTTGTCCAATTCTTCCCTCAAATTACACGTCAATCGCAAAATACCCGTATTTTCGTTAATATTAAAACATTTTTCAGCGCTCGGAGTAAACATTTTATAGTAGACAACACTTCCTTCGTCCAGATCTATAGCAGAAAATGTCATGATTTCAGTCCACGGCTTTGTATCGATCGGAATGTTTGCGGTGCAGTTGTTTCGTTCAAATTGTGGTCTGTGATCGTTCACGTCTTTAAGGGTCAGATTCAGTGAGATTTGTGTTTGTCTTCTGAATGGTTCGCCCCAATCAGAGGCGCGAATAAGTAGTTGATAGTAATGAGGACCTGACTCATAATCCAGTGCTCGAATCGATTTTATATCACCAGTCGAGTGGTCGATAGCAAAGGGAATTGAGGAAAGTGTGGGCGACGCCAATTCATAAGAGATCCTCCCGTTTTCACCCCAATCGAGATCAGTGGCCACAACACGAAAAATAGAGCTGCCGTTCGGTTTGTTCTCATTGACTGCAATCGAGACCTGAGATTTTTCTATATTAAAGACGGGATAATTGTCGTTGTCGTCGATTACATTGATATGCAATTGGGTTGTGCTCATTGGTGTCGAACCGATTTGAGCGCTCACTACTAACATATATTTTTGACGCTTTTCTCTGTCTAATAGCTGTCGAGTGAAGACAACACCATTACTGGTGATTCCAAACATATTATCGCTGTTCCCATCAATTATGTTATATCTTAAGTTTGAGCTGTCCTTTAGCTGTAAAATAGTTGCGTTCAGTTTTATTATTTGAGTACCGATTAGAGACATTTCGCGTATTTCAGTGTAGTAGTGATCCGAATCAAATTTAGGCGAACCAATTCTGGCACTGTTTAGGGTCACAACTATGGATTGAGTGGCAAACCCTCCGCCGCAATCGATTGCTTTAATTATTAAATTGAAGACAGAAGTGGCAACACTTTCGTTGAGATAAGGCCTCAGGGGTTCGATGTTATAATCGTTTGACGAAGAGTTTGTTATTTGGAACAAATGCGAGTCATCGCCGTCAACAACACTCACGTGACAAATTTCGCCGAAAATACCAGAGTCATCATCAGTTACCTGAACCACAGCATAGATTGGGTTCAGAGGAGATCGAGTGGACAGAGCACTGTGTTGTTTCACTGTAATCCGTGGCACATGTTTGTTGACCGGCACTACAGTTATGCTCACTTTGGCTTTGGATGACTCCAACACTTGTTCTGAATGATGAAGACCTCTGTCTTTTGCGATGACAGTCAAGTGATGCGTTTGCGGACGATTTGATTCGGATGAAAGTGTGAGCGGACGCGTCGCCGATATTATACCCATCGTTGGGTGAACTGCAAAAGTGAGCGACTCTTCAGACAGACTGTAATATATTTCACCGTTGAGTCCAACGTCGGGATCGACGGCCGAAACACGAATAATACTGCTATCAATAGGAATATCTTCAGCGACGGTCACTTCATAACTCTCCGGATAGAAAAATGGAGACAAATCGTTCTTATCGGTGACCACAACATTAACACTGGTTTTGGTTTTAAGTCTGAGGGCGTCGTTTCGCAGTGAAGTGATTGTTGCCCGAACTCGAAGTTCATACGATGAGCGGTACTCCCGATTCAAGACATTACTGAATCCGGAGCGCAACCGAATCAGCAAAAAATAGAAGTCTCCGACGTGTCGGGACTCAGCCTTAAAGATCTTATCAAAATCACCGCCGACTATCTTATATCTGACCACAAGTGCCGGATCTGAGATATAAATTCCCATTTTTTCAGTGGAGAGGGCATATACTTTCCCAAACGAGTTCTCCGGAATCGACACATTATATGACTGTTTTGTAAACGAAAAACTCGAATCCGTTTCGGGATTAGTGGCGACCGTCGGGTCTGCAGTAACTTCTTCTTCTTCGCCGTCCACTGAATGGAGTGACAGTTGTTTGTCATTCGTTGGGTTTGACGTCGAAATGTCGACATTTTGGTCGACAATTGTCTCACTTTTTACATGATTTGTACGAAATGTTAAAATAAATACTATATTAAAGAACAACAAATATGTGATTAACGATGACTTATGCGATGCCATCAAAGAGACAATTAATGACATCAAACGTGATATCATTAAAATCAATAAACGATTCGCTAGTTTTCAAGTCTCTAATTGAATGTCTTTTAACGAATTCATGACAAAACAAATTCATTTAAATGATTGGTTGTCGACAACTGTTGTATTGATAATAAAGAAAACAAAGTCTTGGCTTCACTTCAATCACTCATTTCTTAAGAGACGACGCTTTCGACGCATTGTCTGCAAACAAATAACAATAAAAAGACAATTAATAAAAAACTAAAAAAAAGTAAATTAAAGTTCAAAACAAAAACCATTATTTGGTTATTATATTCATTAGTGAAAAAGTGATAACAAATTAGTTTACGTTTAGTTTTATGGGAAAACTTTTATTAAATTACTTTTATTTGAGTGGAAGCGCTCTTTTGGTCTTTTGTCTGTCGGTAAGTAATGGTTGTGGACAACTGCACACCACATAATTAGGAAATACAAGATTGACTTTAAATTAGAAAATTACTGTTTCTCATTGTCATCACATCCAGAGACCAGTTCCAGACCGTACTCTCAACACAACACACTTCTCACCCAAACGTCTGACAACACTTTCAAATCGAGAGTTCAGTAAATAAAGCGAAACACAATGTTTTGCTCTGAGGACAGACACACAGAGAAAAGCCTTCACTTTGCCAGCAGTTGCCAGATATTAAAAGACTGCTTTTGTCGCCGCCCTCTCCGCACAGCACAGAACCAGCCCTTCCTAAAGCGCTATCTTTTATTAAGTAATGCCAATGGATTTTCTCCTCCGAAATCTATTGCCATTCAGTTGTATTTTTTCTAATCATCCAAAGCCTGTGCCGATAACTCCAGATATGACAGATATTAAATGATAGGAAAAGCCTTAGCCTAACAGTTAGAGTAAGAGTCAGAGTCAGCCCCTCTATAATCAGTGAAAGAGTCTGACAAATGAATCCGTTGAATGATATCAATAGAAGAACTCAATTATATAACTGTTATATCTGTCACTTCTTCACGACTTTTCCTTTTTCTTAATTACAGAAAAACTGTTTATTTTCTTATAACTAATTCTCTTATAAGTTATTACACTTTTTTCTGCTCTGTTTTACTCTTAAAAGTTGGACCGAAACATAAAAACCAGAATTAAAGTATGTTTTCGAATACTTTTAGATAAATATATTCATTATTTGTTTCTATTCTCGGCTCTAATTATAAGCAAAAAAAATCAATTTATGTGACTTTGAATTAATTGATGTAAAAAAACACTTTTAATGTTAGAGAAGGTCTCTTCAAATATTGAGAACAACTTTATCTGGGATGTTCACCAAGCTATCACACCAAGATCAGGGTTTACAGTAATAGTTGCAATACGAAATAAATAAAGCATCCTTGTTTAAAATGAAACGAAAAGTAAGTCAAAGCAAAATAAATTGATTTAAAATGTAAATCAGATTAAGAGCAGACAATTCACCCCCGAAGGCATCTACACATCCCTGAAATAATTAGGGGTAAAATGAAAAAAATATATTGGAATACATGACGAGTCAGAAAAATGATTGTCAGGCAATCAAAACGATTGATAAAACAATTTCTGTGTTATATTTGTTTTTTACATTGAAATGCAATTCAATATTTGAGTTCAGAGAACACACTTTTTTCACACTATTTTTCATTAGGTTTACGATAATGGATACCAATAGAGTCGTTAAAAAAACTGAGTTTTCAATTAAAATACTTTTTTTTCCAATAAGAAAGAGGTCACGAAAATTAAGTTAAAACAAATAATTTGTTTCTTATTTATTCATTAGTTTTTTCATTTTCTCAGTTCTTATCTAAAGATTATTGAAAAATATAATGTATTGACTATACCTTCAGCACAAAAATTTATGTGTTTTGAATGAATACTATCTTTTAAAATACTTTTAAATGTTTTTATATCTGATTTCAATACAAGAGATATATTAATCATAATCAGGAAAAAACTGTATAAAAGAAAACGGAATTCAATAATAAACACTACTTTTCAATGAATAAAATAATAAAATAAAACGTTTAATAGAATATGTTATGAAAGGCCTTTCATCTAATCTGAAGCTTTTGCTTTTTTACTTCAGAACTAGCCTTGGTAATTTGTAAAATGGCAAAAATCGTTAAATATTACCCAATCGTCATAAATTCAATTAAAATCAAATGAATAAATGAATTTTAATCATAAAAAACAATCCCTAAAACAATAGGGAAGAAACTATTCTAACAAATTTAGTTTAGAAACTAATTACACGATTTTATTCAATGTTTAGCTGATGTTAACTCACTTTTGGGCAGATGTTATCGTTTTGGGAAAAGAGTTCATCAAAAAATAAAATAAAAACAAGAATTTAATTAATTATTTAACAGAAAAAGGTTTCACTTATTTTTTTAATGAATAGTTATTTGTCTTTTAATCAGATATTATTGTGTTTGTAATGAAAGGCTTATTAGCACTCAATAAGTGATACGCTTTTGATTCAAATATTTATATAAAGCCTTTTCCATATTATTTCACAATTTAGTGGTTATTAAACACAGAAAAAGCAAAAAATTATATCAAATCGATTGAATAAATGTTTACTTTTTTCGGTCAATTTATACACAATTTTCAGACTAATTGAAGTTCGGTTTGTTTGAAGGCATAAAACATAAGTTATTTCTATATTATTATAAATATTAATCAAAATAGAAATGAGTTTTATTTTGTTGAATAAAAATCATTTTCATATCTAGTTATAGATCCGCCTTTTATTTCATTCTTTCCATTGAATAATAAACTATAAATTTCATAGCATTTAAGTAATAAACAAATAGACTTTTGCCGTCTATTATTCGTCTCTATTATCCACTGATATCTCAAAAACTTTTATGAATGACATAAAGTTTGAGGAATTTTTTTTGTTAGAAATATAGTGAGAAAAAAATAGACGTAAAAGAAGTGGTATTTGATAACGAATTTGTTAAATGAATATCCGAATACAAATTGAAAGTAACGACAGAAAAAGAAATTAAAAGATAAGGATTTGGAGGAAAACTATACTTTCTTTGATCGATAAGCAAAAGACGGAAAATAGTATTAAAACAAAGAAAACACTAATAAAATCATTTGTAGTTTTACTTACGATATGTGAAGAAATGTTATGAGTGATAGACAACCAAAATATACACAACAAATGAATTGACATTTTTATAGCTGACACACAATATCTCTTTATTTGGCTGAAGATAACAATATTAAGGGAATTGAAGACAATATTTGATATCAAAAGTATATCACATAAAAAATATATCCGTAAATGCGATTCAATAGTAATGCTGTCAGTCGTGGCTTACGTTTAACTGATTGGTTGACTATTTGTTTGACTCACTTCTTGACCATTTCATGAGTTTTATGCCAGTCTTCAGGCATTTAACTGAGAACAGCATTTGTTGTGTTTGCTATGTGTGCACTGCTTTACACCACATCTCTGACTGCTGTTAGGGAAGGCATAACACTACTAGTCGTGAAGTCTATGAAACGATTGGCAACAAAACTGGTTCTCTCTTTTTTCAAAAGAGTCGCTATATTTTCCTCTTTTTCTCTCTCATTCTCTCTCTTTCTCTCACTTATTCACTAAATTCAGTGCACAAACGAGACATTGTAGGGATCATTCATATTCAGCTGACTGTGGCTGACTCGAGCACAGAGATGTGTCTCTCACTTTATGACTAACTACTATCGGCCCCTTGTTTTCATTTGTTAGCTCTTCACCAGTGAATGCATTTGCAGTAAAAAAAAAGTAGTTAAGCAGGCATTCAGTCGTTCACTAATTCTCAAAATATTCTTCGACTTATATCCAAAAACTATTGAAAACAGAGGATTGACTCAAACAGAACATTGAGTAGTCTTTTAATAACTTTTAAGCCAAACGTCAGTATTGTAGCGCTGTTTCTATAATTTTCAACTCTAAAAACCTATGTTTTCCTCAAAACTATTCCGAAAAGTATTTTAAAATAAAATTGGTTTCAAAAAATAACTCTACGAACGCCTGTCATATGTTTTACTTTCTTAGGGCCAAAAGAGAACCACATTTGTGTTGGAAGTCACGGAACAGAATCATAATAAAAATGAAAAAATTGTTTTTCAAATTGAAAGCAACTGAAAAGAAGTGAAGTCCTCTCAAAAAGAGGAAAAAATATATATTGATTTCTTAAGTCACTTAAAAAGATTTCTTATTTAAAGAAAAGGCTATTAAGGGAATCACTTTTCTTTAGAGGCGTACATATATTACTTACAATTGTGTAAAGACTAGGGATTGCATAAAGAGCTAAAGAGTGGGACTTAATGTTTAAATGGCCGACGATTTGCATTTAATCAGATTTTGTTTAACTTTTTTTTTAAATCATTGATGTAATGGTTTTAGACAAAAAGAAAAGAGGTTTTCACTCCTCTCTATAATTAACATTTGTGTGACAGAGTGTACGCCACTTATCGCAAAAACTAATCACTTCTCCCCAATTTGACTAAAGGGATACTCTATGTCTGGACTACTGAATAACCATAACATTAGTTCAGCGACTTTCTTATTTTTATTTTCATCTCATATAATATATTTGTGTGTTTTGTGTTTTTGGGCCCCGAATAATAAGAGTTCCCAAGAGTTCAGGCAATACATATATTAGACTCGCAATCGTCTAAACTAGAGCTCCAACTTTTCCAAATTTTTCAAACCCTACCCTTCCCGAACCCTTAGAGAATTTGAAAAGTACAACCCTTTCCCGACCCTTTAGGTATTTATCTAAACCCTACCCTTCCCAAACCCTTAGAGAACTCGAAAAGTACAATCCTTTCCCGACCCTTTAGGTATTTATCTAAACCATACCCTTCCCAAACCCTTAGAGAACTCGAAAAGTACAATCCTTTCCCGACCCTTTAGTTATTTTTTCTGTCTTATTTTGTACACAATTTTCAATATTTGACTATATTTTTAAAATTTTCATTTGTTTTAAAATCATACGACACGTGCATTATTATCACTGCCATCAATGCTATCAAATAGT
>JAQIXI010000400.1:0-24538 GCA_034700165.1 Galumnidae sp. Gr-Ori-00277
TCTCTCTCTCTCTCTCTCTCTCTCTCTCTCTCTCTCTCTCTCCGCTACTTTCATAAGTTTTGGCTTATATTTTGTATAGAACTCATGTAATTCGTAGTTTTCTTCACAACAAATGAAATAATGATAAACTCGACCGCATTTAATATCAGCTAAAGTACAGAAAATAAAGTCAGTGCCATCCCTTGCCATCCCTTTCCATCACTTGCTATCACTTTTACAATAATACTAAGGATTATATCATTTTATATTAGATATAACTTATAATTGGAATCATTAGTCAAATATTAATTTACATTTACTTAAAATTCATGGCACGGTTTGGCACAGATTTTATTTTCAGTTTCACAACAATTTAGAAGATTCTCAACATTTTTCACTCAATTGCTATTCATTAAATAAAGACATAAACTGAAATAGAAGCAATTTTCAAAAACTTTCAAGTTTATTATTATCATTATTATTATTATTTAATAAATATTATTATTATTATTATTTATTAAATATTATTATTATTATTATTACTATTATAAATATTAATTATTATTTATATGAAAATAGTTTATTCAAGTTTACAGTTTGTATTCTAAAAATTTTATGATAACTTATGAAACAATTGCTGAATGCGTTCTAAAATCTGATGAATTGATTGTGAATATGAATATTCATAAGAAGTATTCACTGGAATTGTTTTTAGGTCGCACTTCAGTCAATCATTAGATTAATTCGTGTCATAATTGTTCTTAAAACGACTCATACCATAAACTATTTTATGCTAAAATAATACTAAGAAGTAATTAATTAAATGCACACCATGCTAATTTTGTCTGAGAATAATTGTTTAATTAATAGTCGACACATATTGAGGAAAATAACAATCTTTTAATTGGAAAGAGAAGAGCACAAGATATTGGTCACAGACGTGATTCTTCATAAATAAGATGTGTCTGATGTGCTCTTTCAGACATAAATGCTCTGAAAGAAAGGAAGTGCTAACTTGTGTTACGATTATGATCACGGATACTGAAAGATCACTAAAAGATCACTAAATGATCACTAAATGATCACGGCAACTTCAAAAAGGATAAGTACTATTAAAATGGCTTTTAAGAAGTTGAAAGCTTTTGGCGAATCCTATTTCAGTCTCAGGACAATCGAATTTAAAAGTCTCACTCCATTTATAAGAGTAAACTTACCATGGTCACAAGGATTATATAAATAAGTAAAGTAATTAAGGAATATATCGACGAACCATTCGCTACATTAAACACAGGCCTTAACTTCCCTAACAAATTGATTTAAGAGTCCATTGAATGCATGAAATATAAAAATAGTTCATAACATCTATGAATACGAAAATATGATATAAACTATAATATAGTTTATGACTTCTATTATACTCCGAATGAATGTTTTGCTGAATAACTAACTTAAGGGTAATATATTATTAACTCAACGATAAAATATAGAAAACAATTCTTTATATATCACTCAAAACCTTTATTTCAATAGAAGTCTAATGTAATGAAAGACTTGAAATATCGATACGACATTACCTCAAATATTAAACTTATAAATAGGTTTATATATAATTCATTGACCTCTAAGTTCTCAAATGAACTAGTAAAATGAGCAAGTAGAAAACAAAATCTAATCAATTGAATGGGAATAACTAACAGAACAAGGAAATGTACTAGGATAATTAAGGTTACATTTATTCAAAGCGTATTTATTTATTTTTGACAATCAAATGATTCACATTATATACATTTTTAAATATACTTTTTGTCGTCTGAATGCACGCACACACAAATCCAGTGCCAAATAAGTGAATAAAGAACCGGAATATTATTCTGCAGTTTTAGAAAATCGGCACAGAATAAGGTTCGAGGCGAGTCTGTAGAGCGTTGTATAAAGTAATTTAAGAGATGGATGACATTTTCATACTTCTTTAACAGCGCTCGTCTTACGTAGATTTTGCGTGCGATCGACCAAATGATATGTAGAGACCCGAAAGAAGAGCACAACGGAATAAATGTAGCGTTCAGTGAGTCTCAAATACAGCCAATGCTCACCAATAGTCACAAAGTGGTGTTTCGCTGCAATTCACTCAAACTGTAAGAGCCTTCTATTGGACTCAGCACTCATTCTATGTGTTTTGCTTACAGTTTTAGTATTGAATCGGTTTTGCATCGCATGTTTGCTCTATTCATACAGAATAGCAAAAAAGGGACTGACTTATAATACTAATGCCAAAAAGCTCTGGTTTTGGTCGGGCTATAAAACATTTGGTGACATTTTCTATTGTATTTCCAATCTCATGACACACACATACACACACCACATATATATAAACATATAGCACACCATATTCAACAAAATAGTGCAAATCATAAAATCGACTTCTTTTCGAATCATATATTTTGTTATGAAGTAATATATTATGAAAACCCGATATTATATCTCATGTTTTGTCTGAATGCGATATGTCTGTCCTGTCATTTATATGTTAGGCACAGGTATATGAAAAGAATGGTTCAAAAACATTCATTTATTCAATAGTTTTGAATCACTTTTCCCTAAGAAATTGCATTTATTGTTGAGATGTGACGCGAGAACAAAGAAAAATAAAAAACAGTATTAGGTCTTCCCTTAAAGCATTTCTTCTTCTATTTATTAATTGAGAGAAAAATATCTCAAATAATGTCAAACCATTCCTTTAAAAAAATCTAATAATTGTTTAAAGAAAAGTTCAGTTTTTATAAGGATTTGTATCCAATAATTTGTTGGAATTCTTTCACATAAAATCTATATATAGATATCTATATCTATATTAATATATAGCCATAAAAGTGATGATCACTTCTTTAAATTTGTCCTCAATTTTTTTTCTAACATTTTCTTAACTGTTTTTTTTGTCTTTTCTTTTTTAGTAAAGAATTGACATTATTTAAAGTTCATTGTTTAATGAGTATAACATTTCAAACCATTTTATGGAATATTTTATTCTTTTTTTAAATAATTTTTTTTGAATATAATTCTCATTTTTTTTAATGTTTTCGGTTATTATCAGAAACAGATTGAATGAGAAGTGGATGAAAGAGAAATGAATATTCGTTGACAAATGGCGGGTTTGTGGGGGGGATGACATCAATTTGATAATTATATCTGCGAACAGAAAAGACAGAATAAGAAGATATTTGTAGAGTTTGTGTTGTGTTAAGCGATTCGGAGAAAAGCGCTGCAAATGATGCAAAACCACTAAATTATGTGCAAAATCGTAGTCTCTGTTAAACAATGCTTTTGATTATAATGTAATTCAAAACCGTTTTATTTTACTCAAAGTTTTTTCTCCTTAAATATCAAAGACTTAATAAAATACTGGCAATACTGGGCTCTCATTTGATATGATTTCTTCAACTATTCATTCCTCTCTTCTTCTTATTCTATGAAAACCGTTTGAATAACTTCTTGTAAACTTTTTTTTCTCTTTACCTTTTTTTTTGCATACTTTTAATGTCTAAAAATATCAATTTTCTCAAATTTACATCATTTAAGAGTAAATTTCAATACATGTATATAAAACTCGTTTACCACCACTTTATTGAAGACATTACCAAATGAGTCAAATGTCCTAGGAATAATCCACTAAAGTTCAGATAGCAGTCCCAGGGGAAATTTTCCAATAAATAAGCAATGTACCATACCTTTGGTATATATTTATGTTAATTTAGCATGATATTTTCATATTCAAAAAAACGTTCAATATTTATGATAACCCAAAGAATGAGTAAGTATTCAAAAGTGGGTTTAGTTTTTAGTTCAAAAGTGGGTTAGAATTTCCCTGATTTATATCAAGGTTATTCTTAAGAAAATACATTGAAATGAAATGGGTTTTAAAATACTTATTAAAAATTGAATATGACTCATATTATATGAGAATAAGCGTTGCTAGGTAAGTTGCTTGGTTTGTTGCTTATTCTTCAATTTAAACTCCAATGAGTTGTGATTTAAAGAATCGCCTGAAAACTTCTTTTCTATTTTATTCAATAATTGAGTGTCACTATGAAGTCAGGAGGGGTTCCGAAAGACGTGTTAACATTGATTACACATTCATTTTCAGTGGAAATATTCGTTTCGACACAAACATTGTCGGCGAAGATTGAGATTCAATAGCGAACCTTATATTTAAAGCTAAGAATAGCTTAATTTGGGATCATCTGATCCGTAATTTGCCTCAAGGATTATACTCATTAGAAATTCGCTGAATTGCTTTGCATACAACACATGACAATAGGCGGTCCCCACTGACGATCTCTTCTGAGCATAAAAAAGTATTAACTTTTTTTTCATTAGAGTTGGGAAAAGGCTTTAGGGCTGATAATAATTTATGCTATTATTTGACACTTTCTTATTGTACCGACAGTTAAGTCCTTTTTATTTTGATTTTCAAAGCAATGAAAACACAGAATCACTAAATAAAAATACCATAAAATAAACACTTTTGTACTCAACATTTGACTCAAAGATATTCAGAACTCTTTTCAAACGATATTTTCTTATATTTTTAATATTTTCAAATAAAGTCATTTGATATGATTTATCCAAACTTTGGGCAAAATTCCTCCAAAAATAGTCAAAATTATCGCTGAATTTGCAATTTTTGGATCAGTCTTTGAATTACAAGTCAAGACATTGAAGTAATTCATGTGAAACAGTCAGTTGTCGCAGAGCCGGGCTCTGACAGAAGCCAACGTTGGCCGTCACTGTCAGTAATGTCTTTGGTTTATCTTTATTCTGTCCATTCGTTCTTCATTTTTCATTCTGAATGTTCTCACAATTGAGTTGTTTTTCCAAACATTTATTTTTAATGGAATTCTTATCGCAAATAATTTCTCCAAAATATTATACTCTAAACAATTCATTCTTTAGTTGTGTTTTCAAATTAAATTAAAATTCACTCAAAAATTAAATGTCGAAAAGTGAAGACACAAATTAGTGAAATATTTAAGAACTAGTGTTAGAGCTAACACTAGTGCTTAAATTCATTGTTATTTCTAAAATGATTAGTTGAATAAATGGCAAAATTACAATCAATTAAAAAAGCTTTGAATGGATTCTATTCTATCGATTAATACATTTTTTTTAAATAAAAGTTTTTAACACAAATGTAGACATAAATGACTTCTCTATCTATTGATTAAAATAATGAGTTTTTTAACTCAAATTCGATGATTTGACTGATTTTATACACAAAACTGAGAGAAAAGGCGACGAATTTTTTTGTCGTAAAAGTTTTACCTTTTGTTTTAGCCGTTAATCAAATAAACGAATCTTAAAGCAATCAGTTTTTCATTGAATTAGTGCTCATTAATTCATGAAATTCAAGTGAAAGTCAGCCATTCGTTGCTTAGCATTCATAGAATCGATCGCTAACTTTAAACACATCCAATAGTGTGAGAAAGTGAACAAAATTAATAAAATCAATCATTTTATAGGTGAAAGTCAAATGTTCGCCGAACCAAATGACTGGTTCTGACGTTTTAAAATTTTTTTAATAATATTATGTCTTATGATATGATTTCTAAGAAAACTTTTATTTATTAGCATTTATTTTGTATTTAATTCTGAGCTCACGATTCGAGTGAATAAACGATAAAAGAAAAAGTTAGAAAAGGAAACAGTTATAGCTCAGGATAAATACAAATCGGATGGAAGAGCAAAACGAGAGCCAATGTTTTATAAAAGACTATATATTGAACTCCAAAGAAAGAGAGTCTCTCTGTTTAAGTAATCGATAATTCTTGTGTTCATCGACACAACCGATAGTACGAACACAAGCAATAGTTGGAGCGGTTGTGCGCCAAATGAGAGGACTGAGAGGAGAGAAGCACTTATTTCTTGACAGGTGCTATTAATAATGTTTTTGCAGTTGTGCCCAAACCATAGTCTTCATTACAGTGGGAACGTCAACAATAACAGAATTACTCCGTATTATCAAAACTGATCCAAACCTACAGATCTGCGATAGTTTCCGATAATTCGCTAATAAACTATTGTATTATGCATTGTATTAATACAAACCTGCAATCAATTATCGGGTTATTCACTATAATTTCTATGACTTTCCTTAGAACTAATCAAAACATTTACCTGACATTACCTGACATTAGTTGACATAAATGTCAACATTTGATTTAATACCAAATGTTTATTATTTATTGTATGTATTGTTGGAAACAAACTCCACATAAATTGTCGATGAGATGAACCGTCGCTTCAAATATTTATATATTTTTATATATTTTGAGTTATGACACGAATTTCAAGTGAACTCACATTTGAATATGACTTCGACTAAACGTATTCACGATCTTAACCTAATGTTGACCTGACTTTCAGACTAAAAGCTTGTAAAATGGACCTTGTTCATACTTTATTAAATATATTTCTAAATTACTGCTAAATATCTAAAAAAAGTAATAAAGAATTGATTAAATGAAATAACTAAGGGTTTCATTCCTGCGCATATAATATATTAAATTAAACCAGGTTAAAAATTTAAATCAATTCTTACATTGGAGATACTATTTTGCAAGTTTATCAAGTTCAATTCAGCGTTTGTGTTCAATTTGTTTGATTTTTTGGAATCGAAGCCAATAAAGTTAAGAGTAGAGTCGACGTCAATTAAATTAGTGCTTTAGTTTTATTCTGAGCGAAATAGAATTTTTAATATGAATTATTGATATATAAGACAAGTCAGTAATTGAGGCCGACTTAAGCCCATCACAAGAGAATAGATTTATATTTGTCGCACAGGAATGTGTCGATCCAATGACTACTTATCAATATTTGATTACATTATGTTTAAAAGAATAACTTTGAAAATAAATCATCAGTTATTGACTGAAAAACTAATAAAGCCTTCGAACAAAAAACAGGGAAACGAGTGCTCAACAAAATATAAATACTACGAACCCTACGATCGCTCAAAACATATGACGAAAAAATAGGGAAAAACTATTTGTATTTCTATTGATTTGACAATAAATAATAGATTCCAATTAAAGTGATTTGAAAACACAACTCATAATTCTCAGTGAAAAACACATCCAAACCATATTATCGACTGATAGGGTAGTGACTGAGAGTCGAAACAAAATTGTTATTTCATTATTTATTCCAAAGGTGTGGTTAAATTACTTTCTTATTCATTAATTTTATTGTGTAATATCTCATCAATGAAATGATGGTTTGAGTTAACAATAATTTTTAGTCTTTTTTCATCTTTTTCTTCCTTTTTTTCCATCGATAAGGAAATATCTTTACTAAAGTGAAAAACTTTTTCAAATTTAGTGATAAAAATAGATTTTTCCTCAAAGAATAACATCAAAAGAATAAAAGCGACTAAAATATTGTTGAAATTAATTTTCATTTAAATAATTGATTTCTTTTCCTCTCATTTGTCAATCATTACGTGTTTTCCACAATAAATATTGAATAAAATCTGTCGGATATATGTCTTTTGGTCTAAATATTTATTTAATATTACCTTTTATTTGCAAAGAGATAAGAATAAGACAAAAATAAGGATGAATTACACTATTCGTGTCTTATGTTTGATAACCATTTCAATGGATCACATCATTAGTCAAATTTGAGAAAAAAATAATATATATTTCTATTGAATATTAATATTATTATTATATTATATTATTGGCCTTTTATTTAGTAGTCGTAGAGGTATTTCATATGTGCTTTACTTCACAATACTTTAACTGTCGAATAAAGATAATTATATAAAACAGATAGAATCCAGTGGTCAGAATAGATGAGCACATGGCAAACCACCCGATCCCAATGCATAACAACGGTTTTCAATAGAAATATTCTTTATTATTATTTGGACATCAGTTAAGTCGACGTCAAATATGAGCTGAAATGCAGACAAAATTAATAAACTTTGAGCTAATATTTACGTTACATGACTTTCATCTATTATTAGGGCTCACGTGAGACGAATCAACATTTGATTAAAACTGATTTATATTACATTACTTTAATTCAACCCAACATCTAATGAAACGAATCAAATGATTGTATTTCAGAACAAAATATCACCGGAAAACTCATTAAATTCAATTTGATTTATCCTGGTTAATCAATTCTAATGACATTTCATTCGACAAAACAAACATTTTTGACGTTAAACTTATATTTATATCTAATATATATTTTTGAAACAAAAACTGATAATTATTTTAAACAAAACGATAAGTTCAAGCATTGGTTAAACTTAATTACTGGGGCATTACTTGTGCATTATTTGTGCAAGGATCATTACATTAAATTCATCGAGTAATTCAATAAAAAGCAGTCATCGCCAAAAGGATACGACTTTAGGATATTTTAGAAATACATTTTATAAAAGACTAAACTTATAGAGAAAATTAATATAAATTTATATTATTTTTAATCTTTTCTTAAACCAATTATTATTTTATTTCAAAGTTTAAACAATTGTCTATTTTTTAAAAAAGCAATTTTTGTGTCCAAAATTACGGCGCGATTTTCAAATCTCAGATAAGAACACATTTGAGATATTTTATGATCTTTAAAGCTCTAAACGTTGAGAAACACTATTTTTATGATCTTTACATCGAATAAAGAGGAATATCCAAGATAGTGCACATCTATTTATTGTCTTGTATTTCTAGGAAGGATTTACCAAGCTTTCTGTTCAGGGAAATTATAGAATAATTGCTGGTGGCGATCGTTCATATCATATAATCCTAAAAATACTCATTAAAATAAACAAAAGTTTGTGTAAAATCACTTAAAACTATCATTTGTTCTGTAATTAGTCTTAAAGTCTTTTTGAAGACAAAATCCTAAAAAAATTAAATTTCAAATTTTCTAAGAAATTCGATATAAAAGAAAAGACTGAGGGCTTATCCGATGAATATTAGCTTTAAATAGAAGTTCTTATCATTAGATTAAATGGTAATACACTGTAATTACTTAGAAATCAGTGAAATCAGTGTCGAAACTGAATTTGTCAGTTGTTTACAATTTATTATGTTTTGGTCGACAAAACAAAATCAAATGTTTGGAATTATTGAAAGTATTGGAAGTATTGGAAGTAAATGTTTTCAATCGTATCAAAATTGAAATCACGTTTGGCTAACATTTATTTCTTGTGCCCAAAACGATATGCTTGACTCCCCATAAATGCTATGATAAGAGTTATGCACCCGAACTCAACTTTCGTTAGATGAGAGTTGAGCTTAAGCCTAGAGCACGACATCCCATCACCTTTAGATGATGATAGACCGCCAGTACGTGTTCTCAAAAGACTTTTCCTTATTCTTAATCAAAGCGATAAAGCAGTCGATTGAGTACCGGATGGTTTCCCAATCGCTTCTTATAGAGACACCGATCTGTTTAACACATATTTTAAAATTTCGTCAGAAAATAAGGAGAACTTATCCCTGGATTGAGAGAAAGAGAATAAATTCAACGATATTTTCCAGTAAATGATGAAATTTTTTCGAGGTATTCTTTTGAGAAATTTGAAAAAAATCATTTTTATCTTAAAAATTCATGCACTGAAGCAAAAGGATTATCAAAAATGAGTGTAAAAGGATTTTTATGAATTGAATCTCACATTTTTCAAAGAATCTTCAAATTTCTTTCCGATAATAGTCGAGGAAAATTGCATTTTATTAAATTTTAAGTCAATTTATTTTTCAAATTTTAAACTCTTTTCCGGAGATTTTTGAATTCAAATGAAGTGTAAAACTCTTTCGATCAGAAAAATTGATAAATTGTTACACAAAAGAAGAGACACTTCTATTATATTTAACTATAAATTAAAGTTATTTACATTTTCAGTGAAAGTAAAGTTATGTTAATCGTTGTAATGATCGCTCAATTATAACAATTTTCAATAATAGTTTATAAGTAATAAATTAAACGAAGAAAAAAGTACTTTTTTTTAATGAAAAGATTAATATTTTCTCTACACTTAACTCATAAGAGATTAAACAGGACTTAATTATTAGTAATAATTAATCTAATATTTTGTTCACTCTTTTAATTAATGGTTTGTTTAATTGAATTATCCATAAAAAGAGTAACAAATCCTCTGTTAAGACATAAGAAAAATATTATCTTTTATAATTTAAACCATTCAATGAAATGCAATGCAAACGAATATTTCAGAACTCTTTCAAGACTTCACTTTTGTTTTGATAATTAATTTTTATGTGAATTCAGTTTGAAGTAAATGATTGGAAGAAAAACAATAAATTCTCAAAACATATGGAATTATTTTCGTTGTGTTTATTAAATTTATAAATAATTGTTTGCTCTTATGTTCGCTTCTATTTTGTTTCTAAATGTGACATGATCATTAATTTATCCGAGCAAAAATAAGAATCAACAATTATCAAGTATTAGGTTCGCTTGAATAGATTTCTAAATAGTGAAATATATAGACTAAATGGATAAGTTTGATATTCAACTTTTCTAGGTTTTTTTCATAACAGTAATAATGAGCCATGCTCAAATTAATCTGATCGCTATTTCATAGAAGTGGTAATAAAAATGGTTAAGAAATAGAGAAATATATTGATAATGAAATTGTGATTATCGACATTTCCTGCCTCTTATATTACATAAAATAATAAATTACCATGATGAATTTATTATATTAAAAATATGTCACTTCTTTTATCTCATGAAGAGATGTCTTGGAAGACAAAAATTTGAAGCATTGCTTTGTTAATAAAAACAACTAGTAGAATAAAGTTGCTAGGTGCACCATTATTAACAATGATTAGGGTTAAAAAACTTTAAGAATTTGTAGAAATGAATGCCATCTCTTTGATTGTCCCTATTTTTTATTACAAATAATTCTTCGTTATGGTATTTTGTGGAGTAGCATGGTAATGATCAAAATGGTAAAGTTTCCAAGTATTTAAGTTATCGTTTTTTTCATGAAATTCAATAAAAATAATCGTTTCTTAAAGTGAGAGAAAAGGAGACAAATGGGAGAAACAAATAATTTCGGAAATCTTTTGGAAAGTTATTCAAAATTAATGGCTTTAAATGAGATAAAGATTGTATGAAATAATAAATTTGATTGGAAATAGTGTTATGATTTGTGTTGTGCTGTTGTGCTGTTCATGTGTTGGGCAGTGGAACTAATGGACATCAATAAACATGAAATCAATGGCCAAAATTCATCTGCGATTTCATCGAATAGTCAGTAAAATCTTAGGAAATATTAGAAAAGGGAAAAACGATTTAAAGAAAAGGAATGTTTGTTATGAACGAAGAATTGAGAAAAAGGCTAATAAAGTGAATGCAGTGGAAGGCAATACACTTTTGGTGGCTGTGCTCTCATATAGTGGTCTTGTTTTTCATTTGATTCCAATCACAGTTAAAGCAATGGAATCACAAATGGTTTGAGAATAAATGCGAAAAAAGGTTTGGACATCGGTTTGAGAGGAGTGAATGTTCGTATTGGAAGCACGTCTATAACTGGTTCATTAGGAATGGCTATATGTGTGTGACTCACAGCCTAAACAAGTGGACAGCAATTGAAGACATATCCAAGAGAACAACATATGCCGCAAACAATAAAAAACGATTCCTACCATTTGATCGCTTTTCGGGTATCGCAAGAGAAACACTGGAATAGAATAGTCAGAGCCCTTATCGATGCAATGGCTGTGCAAATGGCAAACGATGCCAAACATCACAACTTAACTCAAACTCCAGTTCTATTTCATTGGTTTTTGTGAGTAATTTCTCGTTTGGGATCATATGTTCTTATATTTGTAGTGAGAAAACAAATTTTTCTTATGAACCCTACAAACCATACAAACCCTACAAACCCTACAAACCCTTTCAATTCTGTCTGACAAACACTCACACGACTCACACCAACTCACAGTATATTCCCTGAGTATTAGTTCTGGTAATTTGAAGAAAAGTTATTTGAGAGATAAAGAATCAGTTCATACCATCTGTCACTCAAAATTATGATTATGATGAATCATGGACATTTTTCTAATTTTATATTTAATTAATCAGGATTATTGTCGGCTATGACTCATGACTCTAACTTTTTGTTACACAATTATGAATTGAAAACTGATTTCCTCTTTAAATGATTGAAGTGTTGGCCTTTCTTTCGACTAATTCTAAGATTGAAAGCATTGGATAATAAACGGAAAAAAGTTTAGATTGAAAACAGAGCCCAAGTATTGGTGAAACATCGCTCGGATGACAAACCAGTTCCTCTATATAAAGATCAGTTCTTTACGACTCTCCGCCCACTATTCTCTTTGAATTCTACGTCAATATATTAGACAAATATAATGATAAGTACCAGTACTTTAAGCGCAACCGATTTAACTCATTTTAGGTATGGTTTGGTATGTTATGTGAAAATGAATTCTATCCTCCATTATATTAGACATGAGACCATCTATTCATTGGCAGCACATTTTTAACGAATGACCGATTCTTAGAGACAGACGTTTCATATGTAGAGTTTTGTACGAAAAGAATGCACAGCACATAGATGTTAACCATAACCAAAGATCAGTGGAATCATTAAAGAGCGAGAAATATATAAAAAGAGACATTATTTGCAACAAAATGTGTGATTAGAATTACAACTAATGTTTTGACAAAAAGGGGTGTAACACAAATATATGGATTATAATATGGGAAAAATAGAAATAAAAACGTGAGCAGAGGTAACACCCAATTCTGGATACATCACATCACGCAAAGCCCTTAAGGATTAAGCATATAATCTATTGACTCACGAGTACTGAACGAGAGATACGACTCTAATAAATGTGGTCTAAAACTTATATAACTTATATAACATATAATAATTGATGAGTTTTTATTGGCAACTCTTTTCTAAATATGGATTCTCTCTCTCTTTGTTTTATTCTTCTCTGCTCTCAGTTCTTGTCTCTGACAGTACTGTTTGGAAGTCACAACTGATCCTCAGTCCAGACCAGTATTGCAATGATTAGGTTTTAGGCAAAAATAAGTTCACAAGACTCGGGTCTTAGACTTTTATCCGATTAATTTGAGAGTCGATCGCATTCTTCTCGGCTTTAAATCCTTTACTTAAGTTTGGAGTCAATTCAGAGTGACTTAAGTCTGAAGCAATTGATCAACACTTCAAAGACAATATGCTTTCCAAATGCAGAACAGAGAAGACACGACTGTTTTTCCTTTTATTTATATCTTTTCTGTGAACCAAACTTTCAAACATTAGACCAAACAATACTTCAATCGATAAAAATAAAAACAATGGAAAAATTGAAGTCATATATGAAGGAAAGGCATAAAACAGAGACACATTCATTAACTATTTAAGACACGCAAACCTTATTTGAGTTAATAATCTCAACACAACTGAGTATTAATAATGAAATGAAAGAATCAAAGCTTTTGGTGAAAGTATATTGACTTTTATCTGAATCTAAACTTCAATTTTTCTTCCGATTCTTCTATTTTTAGTACTTTTTTATTACATTTAATTTTATGGTTAACAGAAAAAAGACTGAATGTTATGTTACTGTTCTTCGTCTCATTCTTTTAGATATGAAATAATGATAACAAATATTTCTAATTCACAAAATCTATTATATTATTCTTTCAAAGAAATTCCATTTAAAAGAGAGGGTCTGCGATATGTGTCACACATTCAAACTTGAATTTATGTTAAAAGATTTGCCAACACATGAATTGAGAGAATGTGAGCACAAAAATGTAAATACGATTATGTGATGAAACGATGAAATGCAAGTGGGGTTACCAACACCTCATCAAAAGGGGGTTTCTTTAAATTATTAGTTAAATACAAATAAATGCATTCATATAATAAGACAATAGAAGAGGAAAGGGAGTCATTTTCATCATAAGACATGAGTTTTCCCATTTATGTCGACATACTTAAGAGGAATATGTGTCCGGGTGTAGGAATTTCCTCCCGAGTGAGGGTTTGGTAGCTCTAAATTGTAGTGAAGCACAAGACTGGGCCAACAAAAAGGCATCCATTCAGGCGCTAGAAACGAGTCTAAGCATTGAAAAGTTTAAGCTTAACATTTCAATACCAGTGATGCCAAAGAAGGCATCGCTCAGCCATTTAACCGATAGCTGTGATCGTTCACTCTATGTATTGACAATCTGTTCATTTTTTGTGTCTATTCAGTGCAAATGTTGCCTCCATTTTGGAACAACAGAAATGTTTTCAATTGCAATAATGATAAAAAGTTATGCCATACATTCCTATAATAATTTTTACCCGGAATAGGGTCATAGTCGTAGTCGTAGTCTTCTAGAATTTTATCACATTTTTACGTTATTTCTTATTACTTGAGCTCTGCCTCCGATGCAAAACCAATATTCAGATATTAAAAGATTTCGAATATAATAATCTATGACTTCATAACATAAGAACTGATATGAGAACTAAATTGCTTTCTATCGCCTCCCAGTCATAACTGGACACAACTGTGCCATATTTATTCTCTCTCTCTCTCCCTTTCCTCTCTCTCCCATACACATTTACTCTCTCTTAGCTCACTCACTCATACAATTCTATTTTAGTATTAATTGCAGAGAGAGAGAGAGAGAGAGAGAGAGAGAGAGAGAGAGAGAGAGAGAGAATTGGGGGAGAGAATTGGAGAGAGGGAGAGAGAGAGAGAGAGAGAGAGACTTTATTTGTGATGAAAATTGAATGGTAGAAGAGTTGTGGAGAGCCATTGCAAACATCTTTGATCGTGAGTTTGAGTTCTTTTCAATTGTGAGGGTAAGACTGGTTTGTGGTGAAGAGTCCTTTTGGCAAATGGCCGGTTAGACAAACACATGACAACTGAGAAATGTGTGGACCAACTGAACGGTGCTGTCGATGACATTAAGGACTGTTTACACGGATAACATTAACGTCACATTATTATAGCACATAAAAAGTAGACTATTTAACGGACGGAATGGAAGTGAGTGGTGGGTGACTATCGAATCGGTAAACCATCGAAGGCACAGATCTCTTCACTGTTTAATACATTTGTTTATAGAGGAGTCACTTATCTGAGATGTGACTCTTATTTACTCGCTTTCATTTTATTGTCATTTGAAAATTGCCAAATATTCTGAGCGTCACTCCACTCAACATTTAGCCGTTCCTTTGAGTGTCTGATTGTTTCTCATTCTATGCATTCATTGCGTCCACAAAACTCTAACTTAATTGAAGAGTTGGGTCTCTTCACTAAATGGACTCACAATTAGGACTCGTATTTCAAATTATGTCTAAAAGTTTAATGCTTTGAATTAAAGAAAATTAGAGCACAACCTCTTAGTTTACCCAACCTTTTCAAGTAATTCATAATTTTATTGACAAATATTAGTGTAAATGCATTTGTATTGACTCAAAACTTAATATATTTATTCATTAACGGATTCAATGGATAAATGCTTTTAACTCAAAACAATTGAACTAATAATTCAATTAATGATCAGAACTAAACTCAAACATTATTTCATTAAATATTAAAATTAATTAAAAATTTATCACTTATTCTATTAAATTGTATCCGAAAACTAATTATATGACCAATAATTTGGATTAATTGCATTTCAAATAATAATATTTTACTTTCTATTGATATTAAATGTCAATAATTTATCGAGTCAATTACCAAAATGAACCTTTCTACATTTATTGCTATCATAGCATAAATGTCAACCAAGAACAGAGTCTTATGGAATGTTTAACAAAAATTACTGATAAAGAGGTCGGGAGAAAGACGTCATCTTCAATATGAATAGTATTATCAAATTTTAAAGACTGTCAGTTATTTTAAAACTGATGCCGAAGTCACCGCTCTATTGGGGCGAACAGTATTACATTTTTTTCGCATATAAGAAAGTTGGGCCCAATTTTGACACATAATTTTGCAACACTTATATAATATGAGATACAATTTAAGACCACTTTCTTTCAATATATGGAAAACTACTTTAAAATTCTAATAGAAATGTTTGCATATAAAACATGTTTTGCATTTTCAAACTCTCATTTCTTTTCACTAATTTTGGTCTCTTCTTCTCTCTCTTAGAAAAGAAAAAAATTGTTTTTCAATTCAGTTTTGAAGATTGAAAGATAAGAAAAAACTGTTAAAAATTCAGTTCAGCCCAACTATAAATGAGTGGCAAAATATAAAACTATAGAAATTCATATTCTATTTGTGGATTCAATTTCAACTCAATTGGAAAACTTTTGTTCTCAATATAAGAGTTAATTGAATTGAATTATAAAAATTTTTAAAATCTAAAGTAAATTTTTTGGCCAAAAATTCAATTTAGTTCTGAAATAATTTTACGGAATTAACTCTAAATTCACTTATATCTGACAACTTTTCATTATTTCATTTAAAGAGTAATTGAAATTTTCTTCTCTTCTATTGTTTTTTATTTGTGGTTTAATATTAAATTTAGAGAAATGATTAAAACATTTCATATTTAATTCATTTTTATAATCTAGCACGTATTTCATCTCTTCAAACTTATTAAATGGAATAAATCGTATCATGGTTATTTTATATATATATATATTATTTTTGATAGAATAGATGAATGAAAAATAAAATGAAAAATTAATATAAAAGTGAAGTGAATTCATTGTTTTTCTAATTCACTCGTGTTTTGAATTAATGTCTTCTCAAATGTTTTATCGATTTTCAAATATTTTGAGCGAAAATCACAAAATAATTGGACTTTTTTTTTGTCTGTTTTATTAAAGAGAAAAAATGAATCCAAACACAACTGACTACTATTTCTACTCTTTTTTTTTGTTTGAGATTTATTGCTTTGATTAGACTTTTTATTACTTTTCGTATAATTCGTTTGACAATAGAATCCATTGTATGTCTTATATTCATGTCTATCATCCAGTGCTGAACTGATCGGTAAACTATGGCTAACAAAACGATTGTTTTCCTATCAATTTGTGAATCGGAGGGCATTATTATTGGTATCAGTTGTCCCTATTTTTCGCGTTTGGTTTAATGTAAGTACTATCCACTAATTTTCTCCGTTCTTTACAATACTATTGATGGCCAATATTTTTGACAAAAGGATTAAATGTTTGAACTGAAACACAATCAGAAAAAATAGTAGACATTAAAGAAGTATTGAAGGAAAAGAGTGTCGCCATAGCTTTTGGTCAGAATAGCTATAATAGAGTCTGTGTCTCATAATGTTTGGTTTATTGCCGTCAATAACTAAAATAATTTGTTCCGTTCGCTAATAATAAGACCAGAAATATATGCAATGATTTGTTTTGTCGACTGTTTGGCCGACAATCAGTTGTCAAACAAATTATTTTGAAATAATCAATCATTTATTACATTTTTCTCTATCAGGCGTTCACTGAACCGAATAATTAATGTAATTGTAATGCTTTTTGTTATTATTCTTTTGGCTAAATATAAAATATTCACTCAAATGAAAAATACATTGCGATAAAAGTCTACTATAAATTCATCCCTATTTTATTACTGCGACAAACGACAGACTGTGCGAAACTCTGTCTCTAAATGACAATAAAACTTAAGTAAAACTAAAAAAACATTTCTCTAAAGCCTTAGTTTTTGGCAAATATTCGATCATAAATAGAAACGACATTTTTCTAAACTAATCACTTGGAAAACATTTGCAAAAGAAATTCACTTTTTATACGCTTTTTTGCAGTCATTGATGAGACATAAATTTCAATATTGTATATCAAATTCAAATCTTTGACTCCGAGTCCCAAAATTATTGGTTTCTGTACTTCCAATGCAAAAGCAAACACTTATTCCTTATCTCAGATCCCTTAAGAGATCTAATTTTTAGGAAAAATGTCTTTTTGCTTAACTCAGCGAACAAATTGTTCCCAAAATTTTAATTCTCTGTTGTGAATTCGAATAGAATATTGATTGAGCTTGCTTCTAAGCACAGCAAAATACCAAAACAAACTTAAAGGTCAAAAATCACATTTTGAGACTTTTGACAAAATTAAAAACTACTAAAATTTTTGAAGATTTTAGCCAAACATTAAAAAAATGAGACCTAGACTATTTCATGAAAGAGATTTTTAAATCAATAAAATCCTGAATTGAAAAATATCTGTTTTTGACGAAAAATGTTTGGAGACAATTGTTGGAAACCCCTTCTCTTTCGTTCCCCAAAAAAAGAAATTTTAAAACATCAGTTGTTTTACAAGAGATTCAAAAGTTTTTTTTACGATTTAATGTGAATTCAGACAATAAAGTCAAACATTTTCTGTGAGAATCACAAACAAAAGGTAATGAGAAGTAAAAATAAACGAATAATCACTTAAGAGGTCTGTCTTTAACTCCTCAATAAATGAACCGTAAATAGAGTTGAATATCATTTTGACTCTTTTTTTGATCACAACTTCATTTCTAAACAATACTAAAGACAAAACATTGTACTTAAAGTTAATTTATTTTGTTTATTACATTCAATATTCATAATTAGATTTCACTGATTTTATCCGAAATCATCTAATTTTGTAAATCCCTTCAGTTTTAGTTAAACTTTTATAAAATATAAACTGATTTTCAGTTCAGAGACGCTCAGATTTATCTCTTTTGACAATTCGGACATTTAATAGAGCGAAGAGAAATAGGAGGTCACACTAAAAGCCCCCTAAGAATTTACAGGAATAAAACTGAAACTCCAGAATATTAAAGCACTTAATGAAAATTCTTCGTCTCTTTGATGTCTAAAATGTTGGACATCTCTTAGTTTAATAACCTTTAGATCTCTCTTTTAGAAGGGCTAAACTCTTGTGCACATCATTTTCAAATGTGTTGACATCAGATTTTAAGCTTTATTACAGCGAAACATATTTTTGAAGTTAATCCTGACTACAGGTTATGTTTGAAATGTATTGAAAATCTTTTCAATAATAACAAAAGCTTTGAATAATTTCAAAGCGCTTTTAAATTGTTAACACATTTTATTATAAAAGGCGTCACTTTTTATATAACTTATTCTGTGCCAACGTTTTCATCAATTTTATGAATAAATTATAAAAGAGTAGAAAATAATTGTTTCGTTGAAATAGTAATCAGTTTTAGAGAGAAAAAAATTATTCTCTGAATACCAGAACTGTTAACACAAACTGTTCTTTTAACAAATTAACTGAAAAATGTTCAGCAAAACTAAATAATTCAATATTTCATTTAAGACATAAAATCAAAATCAAAATCTCTTTTTCAATGAGAAAAGATTTTTTTGGTTAAAAAATATATAAATTTCTATTACTTTGAATAAGAATTTGTGATAACTTTTATTGTTTTTCAAATTGAAATTTTACTCAAAAAAATCTTAGTTCACAAAAGATTTGATATTATATCGGATAAAATGCTGTCAAAATCATAACATATTAAAAGATGACAACAATTGGATGTATTTTTAGAATCGAATTTGTTTTCCATTTCTTTTTTTTCAGTACAACTCTTATATCTATTGAACATAAAATCCTATTTTTCTTCTTTTTTAATCGATTTTTGAGACCAGGGATGGACAGATGTTTTATTTTGATCAAAACAATATATCATTTTCTTATTTTGAATATTTGAAAGATGTCTAATCCCAGAGGGATATTATGAATGATGTCTTTCTTTCTGGACATCACTTTTATAATAAAAATTTGGTCCGAATTCTATTCTATCAAAATTATAGCCTTCAAATTGAGATCAATTTAAGGAAAACCATTTTTGAATAGAAAATTGCAATTTTCTCAGACATTTTGGTTTAGTATTTAAATTTAGTCACTCAGAATAAATGTCTATAATCTAGACTCTAGACTCTTGTTTGTTTTAAAGTTAATTTTATACTTAATTGTTAAATATATTGAAGTAATAATTGAAAAGTTTTTAAAAAATAGTTTTACAGCCAATAAAAGTGTTCTTCCGTTTGAGAAATTGGTTTTTGAATATTAAAGACTAATCCATCAAAAATTTAGGAAAAGGGGTTTAATTTTAATTTATAGTCAATTCCAGTATTTTAATACTCAACTGAATTGAGTGTTTGACTCGACTTCGACTCTGTTTTGGAGAGAATAGTTCCCAAATATAGAGAGCGAGTGATTGAAGTGAAGAAGTGGCTATATTTCAATAAACTTATTATTAAATTCTTGATGGATGTGGTAATCGAATACAATTTTTCATATCTCGCATAAGTTATTCATCAAAATAAATAATTTTGAAGTTCTGTTTCTCTGCCTCTCTATTGGTTTGCAAACACGAACTCAGATGTATTGCAAATACAGAGTTGTGAACCAAAAGCAAAAAATGCACATAAATTTCAATACATTAAAACAATAATTCATGATTTCGTTGTTTGTATTTTGTGAGGAATTTTATTTGTATTTTTTTATACATTTTCGTATATATTTTATTGTAGGAATTGGATTGAGACGAGTCAGACACCAGTCACTGAGTACAGCCATAGCACACAACACACTATTATTGAAACACAACTATTGACGACTCAAATGAATGTTTATGTGAAAACCGAGATCTCACGAGAGATCAAATAAATTGGTTCAAAAGGTAAGTGCATTTCACGACAACAATACCAGAAGAATAACCCAAAAACATAACCTAAAGAAAAAATAAAACTCATACTAAAGAAGGGGAGAGAGAGAGAGAGAGAGAGAGAGAGAGAGAGAGAGAGAGAGAGAGAGAGAGAGAACATAACAAGGTATAATTTAAAGATATTAGTGATAATTTTGTGTATTTGTAGTACATATCGAAGTAATTCAATTGTAATTTTGTCAGAAAATGTGATGGATTTAAAACAAATAGTTATACAGAATTGTGGAGAGACCTCTCTTAATGATGTGACCATTAACTGAGAGTTGTGTCCCCAAAGAAAATAACAATTTTTCATTTATTCGATTCATTAGTAACACAACTATTAATAATAAAAATAACAGAAATTTAATTTTCTAATACCTCTTAAATGAGCCCCAATTTAGCGAATGTCTAAATAAGTCTAATATAAGTAATAAGTTTCTGCTTCTAAAGGGGTTAAACAAATTAAAGCAATTTATGTCTATTTAAGACTTACTATTAGTGAATGGAGTGTTTATCAGTTCATATAAAGAGATGTAGTATTAATACAATTATTGTGAACGAAACCAAATGACCACAAATGGATTAAAAGACTTTCATTGCATTGCATTTACACTGAAAGACAAAAATTGTATTCGAATCCCATTTAAGTCATTCCTTAAAATATTGAGTTAATGCCAAACATAAGATTTTAATTATTGAGTCAATCTTTTGAACGCTTTGATGAGTGTTTAGTCAATTAAATCATAGATTTGACGGATTATGGCATCAAATATTGCCATTAAAAGTGAGTTCTCTCACAACTTATCATTCATTTTGATTAAAGACATTATTGAATCCATAATTATGTCGACAGTAAATGTCAATCCGCCAAATGAATAACAGAACAGAAAGAAAGAGAGAAATAGTACTGAAAGAGAAGTTGTCTCACTATCTTTGATGGCTAAACAAAATTCTGATCACTTTATTAAACTTCACTTTTCCTCACTTTTATTAAAGTCTTTATTTGTTAAAAGTTATTAAGAAATTCTCATATATTAATCCTTCAAATATTTTTCAAGTTTTCCAAAGTTTCCAAAAAATAGTTCCACTAATGAATAGTTAATAATATTAATACTACACTAAAACCTCTCTAAACTGAACCCCTCTTTATTCTGAACACAAAATTTAGTCCGAATAGTATTAACAACACCTCTCTATAGTCAACAAAATGTTTTAATTTATACTCTATTTTAGACAAAACTTCAATAATATCCGTTTATTTTAAAACTAAATTCAGAATTATTTTTCTGAATTAAACTTTGATTTAATTAAAAATTTGAATGAAATGAGTCTTTTTTTTAAAGAAAAGTCAGAAATGTTTTTACATTTAACTTAATTAAAGAATTCAATGATTGAACTAAATTTCAGAAAATGTAATAAAATTCAATCAAATTATTAAATATTTTTCTAAAAATTAATTTTTATATTTAATTTACTTTAAATTATTATAATAATTGCCTAAAATAAAACTATTTTTAAATCATAATATTTTTAACACTAATTAATACAAACCTCTCTATATTGAACACCTCCCTAAACTGAACAAGTTTGTTGGTCCGGACAGTGTTCAGTTTGAAGAGGTTTACTCTTATCTCAAAAAAATTTTAATATATTGTCAACGAATATAATGACTTTTAATAAATTATTTGAAACCATAAAATCGATAAACAATTTTTCATACATTTTTGTAATTTTTAGTAATTTTTTGTTTTGAATTTTTGACGAGAAATCAAAGTCTTGAAAACAAAGTATGTATTTGTTTATGTGACAGATGTGTAACATATGACCAAAACACTATTACTTTACTTATTGTTCTATGAATTCTCTGAAGTTTCATCGCTTGAAATATTAAGTGTCGATCAGTCAAAGATTTTAGGGAAATAGCCTTTTATGGTTTGGATATCTGTTTTGGTCATCCCTTAAATCCAATGCATTATTCATTCAAAATCATTATATTTCAAAAATTGCGATATTCTTGTGTTAGAGAAGAGGCATAATATGTGAGCGAAGAGTGAGTGAGTGGGTGAGAGAGAGAGAGAGAGAGAGAGAGAGAGAGAGAGAGAGAGAGAGAGAGAGAGAGAGAGAAGGAGGAGGAGGAGGAAAAAGGAGAGTATTCTCAGTGGCATTAAATGCTTTTTGTGACACAAAATAGATTTGTTTACCACAAAAGTGAATCTAAATAAAGATTGAATCTTAAATCAAAGTGATTGAACAAGAGTAAATTGAGCAAGTTGATTTTCTAAAAGTTTTGCCTTAATTCAAGTCATTGCAATAAATTGCATACAAAGAGTAGAATCGATTCTTATTTATCAAAATTCTCTATTAATTAATGCGATTCTGTCCTCTAATGAAGAGTAAATGTTTTTTGTGTATTCATAGGAATCAGAGCTATATTTATAGCTCTGATTAATCTTCTGATTGCTTCCCATTTATTTTAATTTTCATTTTCAGATTAAAATATTATGACTTTTATGTTGCCTTCAATTAATGAGTTAAAAATAAATCCAAAAACGAATGAAAGGATTCCCAAAGAGAACGGATTTAATACAAAATTTAATTAATTATTAAATATCTGGAATTGGAAACTGAATACCAGAGCGGAAGTCAAGCAAAGCAGTGAAAGCAGTTTATATTATAATGGATACCATTTACTCCTATTGTGTTCTGATATTCAAAACACTTCAACGGAGAAAACTATATAATTTCACACTTTTAGTGATCATATTTGAGTTAATGTCAACTAGGTCAAAAGAATAGAAACTTGCAAACTATCATATTTTAAGTTAGTTGTTTTCAAAGATTGCGCTTTGATTTTTTAGCATGTTAAAGCTATATTGTTGAAATATTGTTGAAATATAAAGCTTATTAAAGGTTATTATTTAATTCATTCATTTGAACTTTTTAAGACATTATTTATATCCATTGGTCAGTGCTTTCTCTTTATAATAAAGAGTTGACCATGATACAACGTATACGAAAGGTGAATATTATATATATAAGAGACTATTAAAGGGTATGATATTTAAATGAACTTGGTAATAGCATTTATGATTGAAAATTCAAACTGCCCCAAAACTGCCCCAAACAAATAACTTAAATCATATTTAATGCTTAAATCAAATTTAAATTTTATTTCACTAAAATTATTAATATTTTTATTCTAAATATTATACGAAATAAAAAATCTCTAAGTTTTCAGAAGTGCTTTCTTTGAAAAATTCTTCGATATATAAGAGTTTTACTAATTTCACATAAAGTGTTGTAATCAAGCACATTTGCTAAAGTTTTCATATTTTTATAAAAAGGGATTAACTATAAAATTGTTTATATTCTTTAAATTTTAAATCCATTCGAATGTCAAATAGGTATTCAACAGGGGTGGCCAAAGGGGGTTTCTGGAATACTCCATTGGAGAGCAAAATCGGCAAAATACCCCCTTAGATTTTGACACCTTAGCATTAACATCTATGGACAAGAACTAGGTCTATCGAGGTTTTTTGCTCTAGGGAGGGTTATTTTGATCATTTGGGTTTCTTTGGCCAACCCTGGTATTCAAGAAATCCCTTTAAGACAAAAATTTGGTCAAAATCTCTACTTTGAAATTCTGAGGGTTCGCCACATTTATGTAAGCTTTGAATAAAAATAGGATTTTAGAACTAAACTTTATTATTGGTTTGACGTCGAAGACCTAAAACGTAGAAAAAATAGTATTTTTATTCACTGAGTTTTTTATAGAGGTGGGTCTCGTTTCTCGAATTCTCGGGTCTCGACCGGGAATTGGATTTCTCGATCTCGATCGGATACAGTCA
>JAQIXI010000401.1:0-24468 GCA_034700165.1 Galumnidae sp. Gr-Ori-00277
CTCTCACTCTCTCTCACTCTCACTCTCTCTCCCTCTCCCTCTCCCTCTCTCTCTCCCTTCTCTCTCTCCCTCTCCCCTCTCTCTCTCCCTCCCCTCTCTCTCTCTCTCTCCTCACATAAAAAATCAATTCTAAAAAGAGTAACACAAAGAATATTTGGAACAAATAAAAAGTCGATAAAAGCTCTGAAATAAAATTATTTTAAATTTAAAATTTAGGCAAAAATTGTATTTCGAAACGAAAAGTAAACATTTGAAATAAAATGTAAACTTAGTCAATTATAGTCAAATATAGTCAATTAATTTGTTGAAACATAAATTATAGATACTTTTAATAAGAGCTAAAAGTTGTTTTCAGTGATAAATACATAAACAGAGTTTCAAATTGTATTTCAAAATAATTAGATTTTGTTCTATATTTTGATGAATGATTTGATATTTAGATCACAACCGAACTCATGCGGCGGATGTACTTCAAGGGGTTTATTATCTCACATCACAACCAATTCCTGGATTCGCACAAATACCCACCGATTCTACTGATTCTCCACTTCATAAGACATCAATCGGTCCTTTGCCTCAGAGTTATGTCAAACACATAACTGTTTGTGAAGAAACTTATGGTATAATAGGAGCTAATTATCCGGCGCTCGAATTAATGGCACTCTACACTTCAGCAGCAATGCATGACTTCGATCATCCAGGTATGTCTTTAGATTGTTTTATCAATTCTGTGAAATATACCTATTTTTGGTGACAAAAGGTCGAACCAATGCATTTCTTGTGGCCACTTATGCTTCGCAGGTATTTCTTATAATAAAAGTGAACAAACATTTGATAATTGATCCGATGATCGATTATTAGGCCATACTATATAACGATAGGTCAGTATTGGAAAACCATCACTCAGCCGCTGCCTGGACTCTATTTCTTTCAAAACCTGAGTTTAATTGGTTGAGACATTTGGACCGGGCTGAATTCAAACGATTCAGATTTCTGGTGATTGAGTTCATACTCGCAACTGATCTCAAAAGACATTTTGAAATTTTGGCCGAATTTAATGCAAAGGTATTACAATTAAAGTCAATTAAAATAAATATTAATTTAATGATTGTTGAGGTCAATGACGACGACGCGACGGGTATTGACTGGTTTTCAGAAACCGACAGATTATTAGTAATGGAAATGTCTATAAAGTTGGCTGACATTAACGGACCCTTAAAGGCAATTGATATTCACCAACAATGGACTTATAGAATTGCAGAAGAGTTTTATGAGCAAGGTGATGAAGAGGAATGTCTCGGTCTTCCTATTTCTCCATTTATGGACCGCAAGAATCCTCAATTAGCAAAATTGCAAGAATCTTTTATTAATCATTTAGTGGGACCGCTCTGTAATGCTTATGCAGAGGCAGGACTTTTGCCCGGAATCTGGGAATACCAGGAATCAGTCTCTTCGGATGAATGCGAACACTCTGACGACGGGATTAAGAAAAATATAGAAACCAATCAAAAATCGGGTAAATATTATCTAAATATTATTTTAGTAAAAAAATATTAATTTATTTAATAGAAATTATTATTCATTTTTCAGACCAAAAAAATAAGTTAAGAAAAGTTTGTTGTCTTCAGACTCGACATCTTCAGGAAAATTATGAGTTTTGGATTAATGTTCTCAAAGAGAAGAGAAATACACAATCAATGCAATCATCTCCTAATATAAGTAGTGATGACTCGAGCACTCCTGTCATCACCCAGAATACACTCGAAGAGATTATTGAAGCGGAAGAAAATCAGAGTCAGGGAAGTAATAGTGGAACCAATCTTTCCGCGACTTAACCTCAACTATCAGTCAACGAATGATTGTTTCCATTAGATCTGTGATACAGAGGTTCCCAAAGAGACCAATGGATTGATATAATTGGAAAACTAATAGGAAACCCTAATATCCAGGTTATGGTGAACCCACTTATTGTGAGCTTCTATTCCTTTTTGAATGAAATTATGTCTTCTCTCCAAAAATGGCATAAAATATAATTTTTGTGATAATTAGAGATCATATCCTATATTATTGCAGATTAAGTGCTAAAATTGTTTTATATTCGCCATAAATTCAATCGACCGTTACTTCCATTAATTCCATAATAGTTTGTAAAATGTATTAAATTATTTAAATTTTCAAATAAAATATACCTAAGAATCAAAACCATTCACATAAAGCAAAACTTTATCATTCATTCTATAATTAATTCCAATAAAATTAATAATAAATTTCACGATTAATATCAGATTAAATCTCTTAAAACATAAAAATTTATTTCATTAAAATAGTAATCATTTAAAGATATTTTTAGCGGAAATACTTAAATATTTATAAATCAAACTTTGGTTGGAGTCGAGGAAAAAGTTATGAATTGTTTCGGCGATTCATTACTAACCCTTTTAAACCAGTCCTGAATAAATTCATATTTTAAACACCGATCGCTGTCTATAATGTGTTGCAGAGCGAGAGCTGCGTCGATGTCTTCTTGAGAAATGTTTGATCTTTAATAAGATTAAATTAAAAATTGTTATTAAATAGACCCGTATTAAGCAAATTAGTATATTTTATTACTGACCCTTTGATATAAAATTTATATAAAAATACGGGCGAAGAGAAGGCACTGACAAAACTGTCATTCGATGAATCGTTGGATGAGTCCAATTCAAACATTTGATTTGTGTCTTCGAAAGGGGTTAAAGACTCGCTTTTATCAGAGATATTACTGGAATCGAGATTCAGTTTACTTAATTGGTTTATTAGATCAGAGCAGTGGAAGGTTTGCTCAATATTTTCAGGACTAAAATTTTCTTTCGACGAAATTATATCCAAATTCTAAAAAATAAAAATGTAAACAAATTTTACTTAAAAAAATTAATAGATTACATAATAGATGTGTTGAAGATGTCTTTCAAGTTGATTGAGACCTTCATCTGAGGTCAAATCAATGCGAGTGTTAAGAAAAGGCCAAAATTCTTCCCAATTTATGGCCATATCTTTGCAAATATTTCGACAAATTCTTTCCAAACCTTTTCGAGAATCCGTTAATCGTATTCTTCTATCATTTGGACTGCATTTGTGAGGACTTTTCAATGTCTTATAAAGTATGTCTGCCTTTTCGGGAGACATAGGACCGGCCAAAGCCACCAAATTTTTATTAATGTCTTTGTTTTCCATCCATTTGACAGGTTTACCGATTTGAGCGCTGAAGTCATCTCTTGTTAGAGGGATATAAAGTTGAGCCTCAAATAACTTTTGTATTTCTTTTTTAATATTTTGGTCTCCTTTTCGTTCACAAATCACATCGAGAGGTGTTTTACCGAATTTATTAGTTTTATGTTTATCACAGTTTGGATAACTCAGTAAAGTGGAGACGGCTTCAACTGATCCCCACTTACAGCTCAAATGCAAAGGAGTGTCGCATAACTTAATAAAACAATAATAGATTGCAATTAACAAAACATAAATAATTGAAAATATTGTTGGACTGACCGCTCGTTCACTGCAGGGGGTATTCAAATAAAGATCTAATGAGAAATCGATTCGACTTTCAGTTATTTCAATGCTATCGAAGGGAAACATTAATTTCCAGAAATGTTTGTTTGAAATTGTGGTCAAAATAAAGCGAAGGATTTCATGTTTGTTGGCTTTGGCTGCGATATGACAGGCATTATAACGAGGACCTTCCATAAGGATTGAAGGGTTGTCTCCACTTCCAACCAAATATCGAGGATTTGTTCGAATAAGTGTCTCAACAGTTAAATAGTCTCCGCTTTCAATGGCTTTCCTTAAGTTTGAGAGTTCTCTCGGATGTAAAGAACTGAATGGACTTAAAATCTTTTCAATATTTTTATTGCTTTGATTTTTATCACAAGAATCGATGTCTTTGTTTACTATCACTGATTGGGAGAATAGCATCGCATCGTTTAAGTTATCGAAAGCCTTAAATCGTGAGCCCTTCCACTTCTTCACTGCTTCCGATGTATCCCTCATATTATCAAAAACCAGTTTAATGTCTGATAAAAACGAAGAAAATTATAATATTTTTCAATAAATAAATTTTTAATAAATAAAAAATATTTTGTTTTAATTTTTAGTTTTGGATTTCTTTTCATTAAATTTAAATTCATTTAAATTAATCGCGAATTTATTAAAAAAATCTTCAAATTTATGTTTTTATAACAAATATTTCAAAAATTGAAATAAATTTGAGTTCAAATCGAGAAAATCGGCCAAAAAATACAAACCATTATCTTTGATGACATCCGGCGGAAGACAAACGCCATAAAACTGTTGTTTATTATCGCCTTCAGAGTTGTTTTTGTTGTCCATAAATATAAGACAAATAATGGTTTAAAACAAAGATTTAAAGGAAAAACATTTGAAAACAAAACTGAAATGAATTTCAAATAATGTAAACAAAAGTTGTATGACGTCATCGATGAAGACATGAATCATGTGATCCACTGATACCTAAAGGAAGACATTTTGGTTTCACTATTAGACCAAAACAACAAACAATTAATTGATTCGCAATTAATTGCCGTAAACTCAGTGTTTGGCAATTGTTCTGCAAAACTCTTTTCAACGAAAAGAAGTCTTAACTCTTCTTTTCGTTATTTTTAGTCTAAAAGTCTTTTATTTAACGAAATTTTTGTCAAAAAATAATTTTAAAAACAAATATTAAATACGTTTTCATTGATTTGAGAAGAAATGGAATTATTTTATTGAATAAAACAGAATGTCTTTTAAGGTATTGTCAGAAGAGCTCTTCGCTCGGAATCGCTTCCAATACAAACTTTTAGTTAATAATAATAATAATAATAATAATTATAAAGTGAGACAAACAGAAGAGTCGACAAATGGATCGTTTGGTTACTTCTTCACAATTGCAGACAAATTCGAGTCAAAGCAAAGCATTGATCCAATCATTAACTGATCCTTCAGTTAGTGGTCGACAACAAAACCGAAATAATTCTAATCGTCGCCGAAATGACAGCAATAATAACAAAAGTGTTTTCAAAAATCAGCCGAATTGTAGTCAACGTCACTCCCACTCAAAGGGAGGGCGACTCAGGTCGTCAGCGACGGCCAATTCCTTCAATTGTGATCTTTCGGATCACTTGAACCAAAAGTCTTCAGAAAATTTGAGCGATAAATCAGAAAATAAGAAAATCTTTGGTCCGAAGAAACATAATTTGAATCATTTGCTTAACTTTACTTTCGATTCGAGAGAACAGACGTCTAATGAGCACAGAATTGATAGAAGAGGTCCCCATCGTTCCAATCGGGGGGCCGTTCGCTATAATAAGGAGCACTTCCTTCAGGCGAACTGTCAATTCGTTGTCAACGATTTAAACGATTATTCGATTCATAGCTCAGATCCGGACATTTGTGTGGACTGGAATTCAATCGAAGAAATCCGTTTCAATAGTTTAACAGCAGAGACCTATTGTCCCATTTGTTTGGACAGTCCGGTGGCCCCAAAGATGACGCGATGCGGACATATATACTGCTGGTCGTGTGTTCTTCACTATCTGTCATTAAGTGACCACAAGTGGCGAAAGTGTCCGATTTGTTTCGATTCCATTCAATCGGATGACTTAAAAACCGTTTCTTCAATCAATAAAATCGATTATAAAATCGGAGACTTTATTACACTTTCTTTAATGAAAAGAAAGAAAGGGTCGACTATTGCCAGTCCTGTTCTCCTTTACGATAACAATAAAAACTGTTTGAATCAGAAGTTTGAGCCCTTAGACGGCGATCCGGTCATCAGTTCGTATCAAAAGCTATTGATTGCATCACCCAATCAAGTCTTGAGTCAAATCATTGAACGCGAAAGGAGTCAACTCATGGCTCAGATGGTTGTAGACAAAGACACGCCTGAAGTCTGCTTTATTGAGACAGCTTTGAATCAACTCAAGAATAGGGAGGAATTGCTTTTAGAGAGATGTCATTTGAGAGACGAAAAAGAAAAGGAATATAATATGAATAATGAAAGCTCTGATTCCAACGATTTTTATTATTTCTATCAGTCAGAAGACGGACAACACATTTATTTGCATTCACTAAACGTTCGAATACTGAAACACGAATTCGGAAATTTGGAGAACTGTCCCAACAAAATATACTCTAAAATTATTGAAACCGAATGGGAAACGATGTCAGAGGAGTCGCGCAAAAGACACCGATATTTACAACATTTGCCGCTTACCTGTGAATTCAGAGTCGTTGAACTTGAGTTCGATACTCAACTTATTTCAAACAAAACACTCGAACTCTTCACACCAGAAGTAATTCGTAGACAAAAGACGCGCTCAAAGCGGGCGCGAGAAGAGAAACGACGAGAACGACATATTCAAGTCGAACAAAATAAAAGAATTCATGGAATATATCCGCGACCCAAATATCAATTGGATAATTGGAAACAGTTTCCTGCGTGCAATGATACCATCGATGGCCACCGCTCGCCCTCTCCCACCTTTTCCTCTGAATCTTCGACAACTGATATGCCTTTGAGTCAACTCAAAGACAATCCAATAGATTATGGCTGTAGTCCACACGAACCCGAATTTCCATCGTTTGCAGCGATGCTTCGCGAGGGAAGGGCTAAACAAGAGATACCAAAGACTACAAAAAGCTTTGCAATGAATGAACCGCTGAATGAAGAGATGGACGAAGAATACCAGCGCCCACTTCATAACTATTCGTTGTGCGAAGCATTGGAAGCGGCCCTCGAACTCAAATCTACGGCCAAACCTCAAGATATTTGCGATACTAAAAAGAGTGGATCAAAGAAGAAGAATAAACCCAGACTTCTGATGAGTACTGCAATGAAAAGATCGTATTAGTGGTCAACTCCTGATTTTTGGTTTTTAATTATTTCTTTAATTATTTAATTCTATTAATTAAAGGGTTTTTATTGTTGTCTTAATTTTACGAAATATTAAATCTTTTTAAGTAGAGAAACAATTATAGCAACTCTTGACTTAAATACCAGTTTTCAGTTTACTATAAACTTATATCACAAGAAATCCCACTTTTTTTCTAATTATTTTATTTAATATAAAATGAAAAAAATTGTTGTCGACTATCGTTTTGTCTCTAATATGACTTTTAATTATCTCTAATTATCTCTAATTTACTTCTATTTTAATGTTACTAAACAATAGTTTGAGTCAATGCATATATTAAATTAATTTAAAGATAATCTAAAATCTTGAGTTGTAATCATTAGAATTGATAAACTTCTTCGTCAAAGAACTGATGAAATGGAAATTCTGGAGAAAAAACAAAATAAAATTTAAATGAAAACATCATTTGGTGACTATTATTACCGTTAAAATTAAAAAGAATACAAATAAATATATTGCGATCCCTAACGACACGAAGAGGTCAAAAATGGCCGGTTTTACACTTTTGGGAGAAATTGAGAAAATTAATTGAGGAACAAAAAATTCAAAGTTAATACTTATAAATGTTAAGAACCGCTTCAGTCGGTTCATAGAAGACAAGTTCATTGGCTTTGGGGTCGACTTTCAAATGAATGAGTTCGACATCAGGTGAAAAGCGACGCATAATTTGTTCTAAAGTCTTGATAAAAGAAGAACTTTCTATTTGAGACCCCTTTTGAGTACTAGAGATCAACTGTTGAGCTCTCGATTGACGACTGGTTTGCAATAACAACGATTTGACGAATGGTTTCGAAACTTTAAGATCGGAATCAAATAAATTGAATTCGAAGTGTTTGTAGAGCTGTCGTGACATCGATTCAGAAATTAAATTAATATTAGAATATAACGGATCCAAAAGTTTTTCGTCGAAGACATCCGTCAAAGATTTTCGTCGCAAAGATTTATGTGAAGAAAGTGAAGAGAGAGTGAAACCAAACAATCGTCTGATACTAAAGCGTTCCTAAAATAAAATGGGAATAAATGCGAGGAATGAATAGTAATTTCTAATACGTGTTCCCACGACAGCGACTCTTCCGCTAAATTGATTTTCTTGTGAATCATTGAAACGTTGAACGATTCAGAGGATGATTTCGATGCGATCTCTTTTAAATCATTGAAAAACTTGTGGGCTGGTGACCCCTCTTTTGGTGGTTTCGATACGTGCATAAAGAGTCCGTCAGTTAACTCACTTTCTGCCAATGAGTCCAAACATATTGTGAACAAAGAATCGCTCAAAAGGTTATTATCGCTGTCCAACTGATTTTCAATCCATTTCTTAGTTCCCAAATAATTGAATTTTCCGGCGCCGGACATAACAAATAAGAGATTCACTTTTGGCTGAGTTTTCGGATTTGAGTAAAGTTTTGAAAAAATTCTCAATAATTCTAATAATACAACGATTCCACTGCCGTTAGAATCGGCGCCAAACGATAACGTCTGCAAACAATTAGGATATCATTCATAAGATATTTTTAGCGTTAATTTTGTCGAACCGGTGCTATACTGAAGGAGTCGTAGTGCGCCACCAAAGCTATGGTCGGCATTTGATCCTCAACTCCGGCGCCGATTAGTTTTCCCTAAAATTTTAGTTTTTTATGAATTTCATAATTTATCCGAAGAAAGGATTAAACAAAAAAGAAGACAAAACCTGAATATTTGTTATAATGAGATCTTTCATTGGAGTGGTTTGAGGTCCGGTCACAACCATTTGATAGCCATTGGCCACAACTGAGTCGTAAATTCTCTTAATATTTGATTTAGTCTTATCTTCTTCGGTATTATCCGAAGATTTTGATTGCATTTCATAGATATCTAAGAGTTGTTTTGACTCAAAAGTCAAATAAATAGGAATTTGTATTTCCTTATTAACTAAATATCTTTCAAAAGACAAAAACTTTTCCAATTGATGTCCGCTCAAAGATTTCATACTCTTTGGAATAATTATAAGTATTCCTGCGGTCAGAGTTTCATCGATTAATGTCTGAAAAGTTTCCATTTTGTCGACCAAATCATTGATCTTAAATATGACACACTTTTTGGCGAAACTCTCTTTGATTTGTGAAACGGAAACCGATTCCAAATTCATCACTGATTGACGACATCCGTACCGATTGTTCTGAAGATCAAAGTGTTGGACCCGATAGACATTAAACTGGTTGAGTGCCATCGCGGGCGACACCACAACAAGAAGTGGCATCAAAACTATTATCGCAAAAACCGGTAAAATATCGAAAACATTCTCCGCTTCCGAAAGACTTAACATTTTATTAATTGTTTTGAAGTCAAACCTTATTTTACTTCAAATCTATTATTAAATTGCATTCAATTTTCTATTGAAAGCAATAAAACAATTAATTTATTTACAAAACTATAAAACTAAACAGTTTTGAACGAAATGTGATTTAAAAGTATTGATCGAACCATAAATGACGTCTATTTACGAAGAGAGGGAACTCTCACTCAATGTTTGTTTCAGAAAAATATTTTTCGTTTCCATCGACACAAAACTGACAAACTTAAGGTCACTTAAGGTCACTTAAGGTCACTTAAGGTCACTTAAGGTCACTAATGGTCACTAGTGGTCAGTCTTAGGACTCAATCGAGAAAATGATTGAAATTATATGAAATTACTTTTGTTTTGTAATGGATTTCAATGTTTTCTATAAATATTTTATTTAAATTTAAAAAAAACAAAACAATTAAATAAAACCCAAAAAACTATTAAAAGTTTCACTCATTTTATTAAAAGTAATTTTTGAATCACTTTTCGGTGAAAATTACTTTTATTTCGTCGAAAAGATGTGTCGAAAACTAAATATTTACATAAAATGATAGAAATTATGTATTGATAGCCCTTTCCTGATCCGCTACTCTGTCATAAACCTGATGAACATTAGAAGATGAGGAACGGGTGTATTGAGCCTTTTCTTTGCCCAATACTACGCCTTCAGTGATGTGAACACTCGAAACATCAGTTCCGGGAATTTCAAACATCGGTTCCAAAAGAATTGTTTCCTTAAATTTAAAAAGATTTCAATAAAAGTTGGAATCAAATGAATTCATACGAGTATAGCGCGAAGACCGCGCGCACCGGTCTTTCGCTCCATTGCCAGTCGAGCGATAGTTTTCAGAGCTTCCGATTGAAATGTGAGCTCAACCTTATCCATACCGAATAGCATTTGGTACTGAGGTATTAATGCATTTTGTGGTTCTGTTAATATCTGAACCAACATTTCCTCGGATAGGCTATGGAAGGGCACAACTACTGGAAAACGGCCGACAAATTCAGGAATCATTCCAAATTCAATCAGATCTCTGGCCTCAACCACTTTCAAGAGCGCGTCTTTTTCTGCCAAATCTTCGGCCGCGTTATTGTTTGAGCTATAATTGTTGGCCACGTCTGCAGCCGAAGCTGCTCTTCGTCCGGGCGATTGGGAAACGGGAGCTCCAAATCCTAAATATTTTTCATTTTTTCTTCGGCTAACGATTCGGTCCAATCCATTGAAAGCACCCGACGCTACGAACAGAATATTTGTAGTGTCGACTACAACTGTTTCGCCCCTAAGTTTGCGTGAATTGCGTTCGGGCACATTGACAATCGCCCCCTCCAACATTTTGAGCATTCCTTGTTGTACGCCTTCCCCTCCGACATCTCTCAACTGATGAATACCGGGAACGGCTCCTATTTTGTCGACTTCATCGAGAAAGACAATCCCCTGCTGTGCTCTTTCGACGTTAAAGTTGGCGTCTTGTAATAGTTTGGCGATCACTGATTCGATGTCTTCTCCAACATATCCGGCCTGAGTTAATGTAGTGCAGTCACAAATAGCAAACGGCACTTCCAGACAACGAGCGATTGTCTGCGCCAGTAATGTCTTTCCACTTCCTGTTGGGCCCAACAAAAGAATATTAGACTTTTCGAGTCTCAACTCATGTGTAGTCGAATCCAAAATATCGTTTCCTCTATTATTTGGAAGCGATTGTCCGCCACTTGAATCGGGAATATCTGTTTGAAAGTTTTGTTGGTTTTGGAAATTAGAGCCGACTCCCAATGCATTACTAGTGCCCAAACCGGTTATGTGCAACAGATCTGTTCAATTCAAATACTGAGTAAATGAATATCAAATAAGTATGGCTACAAACCCTTGTGATTGAATATTCCGGGCGAATGAGTCTCTACTATATTAGAATCATTTGTTAGAACTGATCGATTGGAGGCATTGGTCGGCATATTGTGATAAATTCGTTTGTAGTGATTATAAACGGCAACCGATAAAACCTTCTTTGCGTAGTGCTGTCCGACGACATTCTTATTCAAAAACTCATAAATCTATAGATTATAAAATATAGGAATTAAATCCAATTAATTATATTTACGAACCTTTTTGGGCGGCGGCGGAGGCTTTCGCTGAATATTAAGCTTTTCATTACTCATATTCTTATTTTCTTTAATCGTTTTCTTTGAATCGATTTCAGATAAGACAACAAAAAAGTGAAGACATTTCTCGCATTTGACAAAACGAGTCGAAGCTATTCATACAAACTTTTATTATAACTTCAATTCAATACCTTCTAATTTAAGATTGGAATTTTTTAAATGAGCGCTTAGAAATCTGAACAAGTGAAAAGTATGCCCAGAAATAATGCTAAAAATTTTTAATTGTTAATAAGTTTTTTTTAATTGAATTTTATGATTAAATGTTTATACTATTAGAGTCATAATTGATATCCATTAGTCAGTGCTTTTTCTTTATAATTAAGAGTTGACCCTGATACAACGTATATAAAAGGTGAAAATATCTAATATATATGATTATTAAAGGTTTAGTTTTTAGATAAACTTGGTAATAGTATTTGAGAATAGAAAATTAAAACTACAAAACTGTTCCAAATTCCAAACCTAACTTATAATCGAAATTAATCGTACGCTTAAGTCAATGTCAGAGACCAACATTTTTCGGTTATTTTAAGACCCGTAAAAAGACCCCTAAAAATCATCGCAATTCACATAAACGTATGATTAAATTTGATCAAGGCAATGGCAATGGTAATGGCAATGGTAATTTTAAATTAATTCATACAAACGAATGTCTCGACGTGAGTACACGGATTACCACATTTAGGGCAACAAAGCTGTCCATCTTTACCGCCACCACTACTACTGCCTCCACCGGCACTGGTCTTATCACCGGATCCGGAACCAGTTGCAGTGCCCCCTCTTAGTTGAGAAGAGTCAGAGCCTCCCGGGGGGTCCACTACTACTCGCATATGAATACAACTATTGTGCGAACATTTTTTGTCCAAATTTACTAAACTTAAAGACGACACCAAAAGTGACTTCTTTGGAGACGTCGGCAATACTGAAGAATAACACAAAAGTATTAATCAATTCGTAGTAAAAATATAATTAACAAAAAAATCACAATAAAAGTCAAATGTCTGACCATAAGTATTGAGGACAGGCTTCGAGACTCGCGTTGATATATATCTAAAGTCTTGAAATCGTGTCCGAAGTGCACACATTTTTAAACACCAATTCATTAAAATCTGTGAAAAATAAAAATATGTTTTAATTTAAACAATATTTCAATGGATTTGAATTCAAAACATTTATCAATAAAAGTGAAAACAAACGAATGAATTACTGAATGAGAAAACGATTGAAATCCAAATAAAATATAATTTAATTATATTTGGATTACATTTGATTCTCATTTTAGTCATTCATTAAATGATTGCCTTTTAGTTATCGAAAATATTTGATTCAATTTTCATTATTTTCACAACAAATCAAATTCAAAACAAAACATTTCAAACAATAAAACTTTAATAAACATTAAATAAATTAATTAAATGACTTTTGAAATAATTATCACAAAAAAAATAATAGAAATAAATCGAATTAAACTCAATTCATTTGAAATATTATGTCGTAAATACAGTCAAACCCAGATTTTGTACACCATTTAAATAATTACAATTTAATAATAAACTTAATTTTTTTATTTTACTTTTACCTCACAATTTGCGAAATGTGTTTAAAAATGGACACAATTTTCTAAAAAGTAGTTTAAAGTTTGTTATAAATATTTATTTTGAAAAATATAAGAATTGACTGTATTTTGTGATCACACGACCAACGATTGTGTCATTTAAAGCATTCAAATGTGTTTTCATTTTTAGTTTGTTTTCACTGAATATAAAAAAAATCAAAACTTAATTAATAATTAATAATTAAAACTTATTTAATAATAACCAATCAATTGATTGGTATTGAAATCGAGGCCTTAATTCTTATATATTTGTTTTAATCATTTTTGAGCCATAATTTGTTTCTTAAGTCGAAAATGTTTTATTTGAGAATACATTTGATATCACTTTTGGTGACATTAAATGCAATCAACAGTTTCTGTGATAACCAAACTATGAATCAAAACACAAGTATTGCCTTAAATATAAGTCATCCGATCGTCACTTCTGACCATCAGTTGAATCATTTGAATTCTTCGGTGTCTTCAATGTTTAGTCGGTTTCACTTCACAAATGGATTCCTCTTAAGATCATTATTTGTGGTATAATATTAATCAAAGACTTCAAAGCAATTAATTCTTATTTTAAGGTTTTGGTGATATCTGTGTCTCTGGTATTGATTTGTATAATTCGGTTCTGTTTATCGAGACGTCGATGGAAGCGCTCGAAGACAATGCATCCTAAGTACAATTCTTTGCCGACGGCTGCCATCAATGAGAGCCTCAAAAAGAATGCGTTTGTTCTCAACGATTCCGATGACGAAGAATATACTATTTTTGACTCAAATCAACGACTTATCAAATAATTATTCAGATCTCAATTCCAGTCAATTTAGAGCTGAAATTTTTAAGCATTTTTTAATTCAATCAATACTTTTGTGATAATATCTAATCATTAATTTAATGAAAGCCTTTGAATAATATAATGGTTGAACTCAGGACAGCCTCAGGACAACCTCAGGACAGTTCTACAGATTTTATTCTTTGTTTCTAATTATTTGCAAAAATTAAATAAATTATAAATTTTATGATAATTTTAATGTTTTAATAAATTAAATTGCGATCGCCTTTTGAATGGAATTTCCCCTAACAAAGAGAAAGGGAGGCATATCTTCGGTGAGGATTTCCAACCAACTCATATATAACGATATGGAGATGTGTTGACTCGGAACTGGTAGAGTCCTATCATATTATATTAAGAATACAAAAAACAAATTTTTAGATAACTTTTTAAGGAAATGATATTTACATAACAATTAAATTCGTTTGAATTGTGTTCTCTTCCAAAAGTTTTCGTAATTTCAAGTATTTGTTTGTCTATTAATGAGAAAAATTAGTTAAAAAGTATATAAAATTGTTGTAAACATACAATTTCTTTGTATTTTTCCAGTTCTTCTCTGTTCACTGATATCTGATCCGAAACTCTTTCTTTTTTAGTTAGAAATTTAGAAATCATTTCTTCGAAATGACTTTTCCTGTGATTCAACATTTCGTTTAAGATTTAGACTAAAAAATATATTATTTAATGAATACCTCTTTTCATTCACAACTATTTCTGATTCGGCAAAAACTTTTATTCCGGAACAACCGATTCTCAATTTTTCTATTAATTGAGTTAAACTATAATTACAAATAAAAACAATTAAAGTTTCATATGAATTGATTTTTGATGATAAAGGAATGTTCTAGCAAATTTTGATCTCTAGTTTTATTATAAAATTCTGACCTATTTTTAGTTTCATCAAGGTTTTCTTCGTTTTTAGCCAATGTTAGAATTCTAAGACTACAATCCCTCCAAATCTCATTAAGACTGAGAATATATGGAATCAAAATAGTGAGGCCTCCGTCATCTGCTAACCACCAAATATCAATGGATCCATTCTTTTGCTTTTCATTGAACTGATTAATGGCTGCGATCGCATCGTTTGGTATTAGATCTAAACAACAAAATTGTTTAATAATTTCAGTGTTTGTTAAATATATTATACATTACTTTTGATTTTCTCGATTTGAGCCTTTTTAGACTTCTTCTTGTCTGAGACGGGAATCACCCAATCGTTTCCTTTTTCGATATCAATTTCATCGCTTTGTTTTATTTCAAGAATTGTCGGCAAATCATTACTCATTGTTTGAAGACTTTCTTAATAAAATAATTTTTAAACTTAAAATTAAACCCAATTTTTTCAAAACAGAATTTCTTAACGAAAAATACTTTTAAATATTGTATTAATTTTTGTTAAAATAAATGATTAGACAAAACACACCACTGTTTTCAAAGAAGTCGGCGAAGTCGAGACCTTCTTGTATTCTCAAAATCATAATCGAGAGTTGATTTTCAATACCTGTCCTAATATTAAAACATTTGTCTTAAAAATAAATTAATTAGAAATTGATTCGCACAGAATAACGTTGTAGTAATCAATTAAGTCTTGAGTGACGCACTCTCTCCAACTGCTTTTATAACCTAAAATGATCATGATCAAAATGAATCCAATATAAATTTAGTTTCCATGAAATACCAGTCATAAGAATGTTTGCCCTTAACTTTCTTCCCAAACCTGAAATCTATTCTAACATTTAATATGTTTTTTATAAAGTTTAAATTTACCTGGATCATAGATTTAGTGCCAGATTTTAGTGAATCCGATTCCAAAAGTAAATAAAATGCTTTAATTTGTCGTTTAGACATCCATTTGTATTGACTGGTAATTACTTTCTCTCTGAGTTCATAATTAATTGAATTATTGACGATATGTCCAATCATTAAAAGACTCTTATTTTTAGTGATAGCATTGGCGAACTCGACCAGAGGTATTCGAGCGCTTGGATTTCCCGTCAATAATAAAATAGAGGGCCGAAAATTTTTAACATGGTCAGTATATTGATTTAGTTTTAGGGCTGACGACAGCGCAGAGTTATATATTTGACTTCTTTTAGACGAACCCCAATTCACGTCTATTTTAATAGAAATTAAAAAATGCTCAATAAATAATAATATATAAACCTGGTCCTTTCTTAGTCATGTATAAATAGATGACAACCATTATGATAACAGTGACTCCCGCTGTGATCGGTTCCAACAGAAACATTATTACAATACAGAAGAGTGACGTCAAAAGACTAATCCATTGATTGTAGTACTTAAATGATGGTCTAAAACTGGGGGAATCCACATATGAAGAATGGAAGCATGCTAAATTTACCAAGAAGAATGAGGCCATAAAGAAATTTGAAATAATTGGAGCGATTGAATTCAAATCTCCTGGAAATCAAAATTTATTTTAGAATTTAAACTAAGTTTGAAGTCATTCAGAACTAACCGATTGCTATAAAAGCTAAGGATATGACAAAAGTTAGTGCATATCCTCTTCTCGGATCTTTTATCTTTCCGTATCCCTTCGCGAAGAAACTTATATATGGAAATAAGTTATCCTCACATAAAGCCTGAAATATTCGAGGGGCGCACACATATGAACCCAAAGCACTCGAAACAGTGGCAGCAAATATTCCGACGTATATCAAAGGCCCGAATCCAGCGCTTAAAGTCATTGACTTCACAGATATTATTTCATTTAATAAATATATTGATAGTTGAATATACCTGATAATTTGGGATTAGTCCATAACTGCACGAGTGGTTACCCAAACAAATCATATCATTAAAATCGTTTTTGGCGTCACTTAAATTTCCGGAAGCGTACGGATAGACAGTGAAACCCAAACACAATATAAGTATCACATAAACTGAAGAAGTGGTAAAAATTGCCAAAAAAGTTCCTTTGATTTTAAATAAATTTGTTTATCCAAAAATTTAAAGCAAAAACTTTACCTTTAGGTATAGCAGCGTTGGGATCTCTAAGGTCTCCACTCATGGATGCCCCTGCAAATATTCCAATTACAGATGGAAAGAATACCCCAAAGACTTGAAAGAAATCGACGCCATCCCATTTAGGACTCACATTTTCTTTTGCAGTCAATACTTTCAAATAAAATATTTGTTTTGATAAACAACTCATTAATTGGAAACTGAAGACTAACCGTTCCAACCAACAAATCCTTGTGATAATCTTGTATCGGTTGGAGGAATAAAAGTACCCACCAAATAGTTTATTAGTGATACAATTAAAAGGAAGAGGAAAACAAGCATTGCCTAAACAATTCATTTGAGTTGTGTTTAGAATTTTCATTTCTAAGAATACCTTTGCCTCCCAATCCATTCCTATAAGAGGAATGATAGCGACTAAAACTAATAAAAGAGCTGCGATTAGTCGCGTGTCATTCAAACCACTGTTTGTAAGAATAGTGTCGTTTAACTGAAAAAGAGAAATAAATTTATCGATTCTTTAGACTATAGTTTAGTTCTAACCATTAGGATTTCAACAGCAGTTTCTGCGGCACCGACTAAATTGGCGGACACTAAAACTGCGTTCCCGAACGAAAATATAATTCCTTGGTAACATAGAATTCAATATAAAATGTTTTTTAATTGAATTTTAATTAAAATGATTGTCTATTAATACCAATCATAGATCCGGCCTCCGCTCCCAAACTTCTACTAATCATATAATAAATTCCTCCTAAAATAGATTTTGTCAATCATTTGAAGTGAAAGAATGAAGAAAACCTGTGCCCACTTCTCCATTGGTGCAAATGGCAGACATTGATATTGCGGTGAATAGAGTGACCAGAGTTGAGACCAACACAATCACTAAACTGATTGCTTTAAATTATATTTTTATTAGATTTCAAATTAATAAAAATAAATGAAATAATAGACAGAACTTAATGTTTATGAGATATTGTTTCGAAATTTTGAATTAAATGCTAATCAAATCTATGTTCAAAAATTATCAAGCATAGTTTCACAATGAAAAAACAGAATGTTTTGACATAAATAATGATTTAATTTTTTAAATTTATCTGAAAAATGGCTTTTTCTGAAAAGTAGCTATCAATCATGCTTGCTAAAATAAGAGTATATGGATAAAATGAGATTAAGGACAAGATTTTCCATGATAATTATTTGCTCATTAACATTATATGCAATACACATGGACAATTTTAACTTATTCTCTTTGTTCAAAACTACATAATTCCAAATGGATATTAAGTTTATCTTATATAGCGATCAGAATATTTTTTAATAAGAAAAGTTGAAAAACGGTGAGAAATTAACCTAGTTAGAAACAAAACTAGAATCGAATCGACAACTAATGGTTGTGAAGAAAGTTTTGATAGTTTTGATGGTTTTGAAAGTCAGCCAAAACTGTTTGCATTCCTTTATAACGATTTTTATTTATATAAGAATTTAATAAAAGAATAAATTAGTTTTGACTAAATTCAGGTCTAATATAGAGTTATATTCTGTTCAAACATTTTTACTGATTTTCAAGGATTAGAATATTATAAATATTTTATAAACGTTTCATAACTTATTTTCATTAATAAAAATAATAAATGAATGACTTTTTGCTATCATTTACTTTCATTCATAAGAGCCTCAACTTATTTATCAAAATAATGCGACAATTTTATTGAGTTTATGAGTGCCATAATAACAATATTAATAATATTACAGAACAAGATATTACTCACCGATACCGGCCTGTCCTTTGATATGTTGAAACAACCATTCATTTATTAAACATTGGTTTCATTTTATTTATTCATTGAATCAATTCTTTAACCCTCTTTCTATTTATTTATTTAATTGATCATGATCATTTTTTAATAAAAAAGCTATAAAAAATTCGAATTAACATTTAAATCCAATGAATACAAATAAGACCTCATTTTTTATTTATTAAAATTATATATAAATTAAATTTGTTTTGTTTAAAAAAAAAGAATGGATTCAACAAATAATGAATTTATAAATATTTAATACCAGTCATCCAACCCATTCTAAAAATGAAATTTTATTGTTTCAAGGTGATTTAGTTTTTAAATTCAAATACCTGAGGAATAGCATAACACCAAATATGTTGAGTACAGTTCTAACCTATTTTTAAGTAAATTAATTATTATTTTTAGAATATTTTACTCGAATTCCTTTTCCGAAAACTGAAGTTTTAAAGCTTAACACTAATCAAAGTTTGGGTTATTATTAATGTTATTTCTTCAGTCCTTAAGTAATAAAAAGTAGTAAAAGTTTAAAATTCTGGTCCACAAAATTAATTAATTATTTTTTTAAGAGAAATTTTATGATCAAAAAGTTTTCTTTTCTTTTTCATTACAATTTGTTTGAATTCATGGATTCGTTTTTTAATAGTGTTTTCCTTTTTTTTCGGAATTTTGTAGTCACTATTAAATACAGTTTATGCCATTAGAGAAGCCATGAAAGCAAATAGTTTTAACCTGTTCCTTTTTACATTTAGAATATAAAATATACTAAAAGTATATAACGATTGCGATTGACTTACATAAACGCCATTAATCCAACCAAATGTTGCACTTTTGCCGCTCGTATTTGAATTGGAATAACCAAAAATTGTGGGCAGTTTTTCCTCGATATTAAACGGCCATAAATTTGTTGTCGACTCCGAAGCAAATATAGAATCTTTTCGACCGGATTTTCGCCGATAAGCGGGAAATATGGTTGAAAGCCTTCTAACAAAAGAAGTGCCGGACACCGATGAAGGGGTCGGTGATGTCGGTGTTTGTGGTCTCCAACTTTCTTTACTTTCGTTGTTTTCATTCATTTCAAACAAAATTCTATTTGATTTCAATTTTTTTTTTTACTCTTATTTTAGATTCTTTTTAATGCTTTTATCAAACAATTAGTAATAATCAGAGAAACAAAATTATTAAGTTATAGGATATAGAGTTTCGAAAATATTTGAGCTTTTGATAAATCGAGAAATCAAAATCATGTTTAAAACTGATTATAATTAATAAACATTTATAAATCTCCATGTGATTATTAATAATCGACATCTTAAAGTTACAAGATACAAGTTTAAATATTCAAGGTAGAAAATATCTCTCTACTGCAAAGTTTGAGATAGGTGAAAATTTATAAATTCATGACTTCTTCTAATTTCTTCAAATTAAAATTTTTCATGAATTTTGACACTTTGTAACACTTATTTAAGTTATTTCATTAAACTTCAAAAAACAGATACACTTTCAACAATTAAAATTGAACTTCACTTTCAAATAAGGAATTATTTGACTTTTATTTATTGTTTATTTATTATCTTTTTATTAAATATCGATTTATTAAAGTAATATTATCTTTCTATTCATCAAAAGCTCAAATATTTTTGAGACTCTATATCATATAAGTTCATAATTTCTCATCTCTGATAATAAAACTATTGTCGGCATAAAAGACTTAATTAAGTTTTATATTATATTTCTTTTGAAATAATTTAAATGAAAATTACTATTAATTTAGTGCTTTTTTTATGATTCACGCCTTTAATTAAAACATTTTATTAAAAAAAGCGATCAGTTAAACAAAATATCATATTTTCCAGGATTTTAAGTTTTGACTCATTAAAGGAATTTTGATACTCAAATAAGTTATTCCTTAGTATTGTGACTAGTATATTTTAATAATTCTAATAAATTGAAGAATACTTTATCTGAAACTTAAATTTTTATCGAAATTTGATTCAAATGTAATCAATTTTTTTAAAATATTTGTTTCATAAATGTTTTATCCAATTATTCTTTAAATTCAGACCAAAAATATATAAATAAAAAGATTTGTTTTTATTTTAAAACACTTTTATTTATTAAATTAGAATATAATTCAGACATATATTTAAAAAGTGATGATTTGGAAAATCCATTATTAGTTAATAAATAGAAAATCGAGAAAAAACAGATAACTTTAAAACTATTAATAAATTATTCATTTAAGGAATGTTTGGTTTTTCATAATTCAGTACTCATTTCATGTGACTGAAGCGGAAAATTACTTCGATTTCCAAAAGGATTTGATTTGTTTTTATTGCTATTTTCGAGGCCATAATTTTGTTTATTTACATCCGTTGAATAGTAAGTCGGGTGCGTTTGAAATGTCACTCTCGGAGCCGTGTTTTGTGTCGAATGAGACAAATCATCACTTATTCTAATAGAAGTCAAATCATTACAAAAATGTTATATTATTGAAACCGGAATTGAAATCGCGATTAAATGAGTATTGAATTATAAATGGATATATCTTAAAAACTATCAAGATAAATTATATATTAGATAAAATATGTGGTTATAAACTATTACAGTCTATTAAAAATATGGTTTAAAATGTATTAAAGGGGGCATTCATTCCGGTTTTAGATATAATTTATAATAAGTTAATAAATACCTGTCATTCTTGTGATCGTTTGGATGTGAATCGAAGTAAAACTGATTTTTCTTATTTCGATTGTATTCGTTATAATAGTTATCGAAATGAGAATAAGCAGAAAACTCTGAAGTACTTCTATTCAGAGAATTTGGACGATAGATATCATAGGATTCGTAATCGTTTTGGTTATTCGTTGGCTCCAAATAATTATCACTCGAATGGCCAAAGAGTTGACCATTAAATTGGTCTAATCTAATATCTGAATCACCGATTTTACTGTTATTTGAGATTTGACTACTCGAAGCACTGGTATTACTGTCTCTCATTTTATTGCCATCAAATCTATTCAATGAATTATAGCCATTGTTTTCATAATTAGAATTTAATTTTGGATAAGCGGTGTCTTCAGGTTTAGAGTAGTCTCTCTTTAATGAATTCATTCCATTTCTATAAATATTTATTTATTTGTAATTATAATCTAAATATAAGAGTTTTAAACTTGACTTACTCTAAAGGAAGGGACTGTAGTTTGTATCGATGCCTACCATTAGACGGCGAATAACGGATTTTGAATAAACGACTTTCGGTTCTTTATATTAAAATTTTGAAAATTAGGATAAATATAAATATTAAGAAAATAAAATACTGACTCTATTTTTGTATATTTAATATCTTTTCTTTCGTTTTCAGTCATAGAAATTGGGTCAACCAATTGGTAATCGAAATGTTGTTTCATTTCATTAGGAATTCTATCTTTTTTGTTCACTTCAGGTGACTTCGATCGGGATCTTTGTTTCTTTTTAGTTCTATTCAAAGTCGAGTGACGAGTGGTTTCGGTGTCGCTCTCCAGTCCTGAGTTGATATAACCTGAAACGTGACGAACGACTGCATTCTGAGCGACTGTCGGACGCGAAATGTTTGCTTCCATTTGTTGTTCAGTCATTTGTCTTCTCTGCAAATCTTTCCACTGAGACTCAGAATCAACTAATTTGTAAGAATTGACATTTGAGTCACAATATTTGTGTTTTCTTTTATGTCTTCGTTTTCTGGAAGAATCAGATTCTGTTCCACTGTCTTCGGATTGTCGTCTGTGTCTACACCGATGAGAGTGACGCGAATGTCTCGAAGAGTGGGAACATTTGCTGACTTCACTTTCATTATCTGAAAGCCTTGAGTTCCTCGACTTAGAAATGTTTGTCGAAGAGTTTCTTCGAACGTCAGAATAACTGTTTCCGTTGTAATCGAGAAATGGTTTCCCATAATTGCTGTTTATATAGGACGCACTCCTTACAGATCGCGGCGAAGGATTTGCAGAACTCGAGAAAAGTCCTCTTTTTTGATAAATTAGTTTAAAATAGAATATTAATGGCATTTAATTAATACCTTTCACTTGTATTCCGATAGGGAAGAGAACTACCTATTAATGATTGGGTGTCTCTCAAAATATTATGAGGTTTATGTAGAGCTGAGGTTGAGTTGTGCCGGTTTATTGTCGGCATTAAAATACTAGATTTAACTTCAATATATCCATTTTCCTTTAATGTTTCATCGGTATCAAGTGATCCAGCTATATTAAGTTAAGAGATATCATAAGAAGATATAAATTTTAATAAATTGTATCAAACCATCGGCGCCGTCCGGTTGACCTATTCTTCGTTGATATCTTCTGCTGGGAACTCTTACTACAGTCGGTGGCGGTCTTTCAATATATTTGTCGTTTGGAATTGTTTTAGAAAAAGAAGAATTACTTCGAAATCTGTTTTTCAGACCAGACTTTGCATTCATTTGACTCGAATTTTGTGTTAATTTAAAGAAGTTTTGGTGTTCTTTACAAGACTTCAAGATTTGTTTGGAAGCAATTTTGTTCGATAACTCAAAACCATAGGTTTTCTCTTCATTCTATTCAATTAATTTGAAGGAAAACATAAATTTTTATTTTAAATTTCATAACAAACGAAAACAATTGAAGTCAAGTATTGAACTGAACTCTCCCTAAGAATTAAAATAAATTGTTTGGTATTTGTTGTGATTATTCTAAAAAAATAAAAATCTTATTTTCTTTTTTGATGAACTCCTTATTCAAATCATTTGAATAAAGAGTTGAATAACTGAATGCATTTGTTTTGCCATTAAATCTGCAATAAATGGCAAATATTGCGGTCAAAACATGTTTTTCCTCCCAATTCTCTTGTGAACAGTCAGAACATAAATCATATGAAGAATGTCTTTTCAACGCTTTTCTCTTTTGAAAGTCATTAGAAGTTTTCAAACATTAATTTAATTGTTAACCGCTTTAAGTCTCAAATATCAAAAGGGATCCGAAAAATGCAAACTTAAATGTCTTAATACAAGTATAGAGTCTTAAGTAAACTTACATTTTTATCCACGACTTTAAGCATAAAGTATTTTCCATTTCGAATGATTTTTAAAATTCTGGGCCTATTTTGAGAGATAAATAAAATTTTAACTTATATTAAAAATATAATTATATAAATATTTAAATAAGATTTAAATCATTTGGTTTAAATCGAGGGAATTAAACATATTTTGCAAGAATATTCAATACAATTTTAAGTTCTCTTTTGTTTATTTCTTTTTTATCACAACTTTTATAATAATTCAATGAATTTAGAATTAAATAACAATGTTTTCGATAAAAATAACTTTTAGGCAATAGGGGTGAAGTCCATCAAAATTGTGTGTGTGTGTGGCCAATCAAAATTCACCCTTTCTCTTCTTTACCTGATTATACAACATTTAAAATGAATTCAATACTAAACTCATTTTGTTTTCTTAATAAAAATGGGTTTAGTTTAATTAATTTTTTATTTATAATTATTTATATCTTTTCAAAACTTAAAACATTATTAGAAAAATCAAAGAAAAGTTTGCGTTCAGTTAACTAAAAAATATGTGAAATATTTTTGAATAAAACTCACCAAAAATAATTTCCAACTTTTGACTTATTTTTCAATACGATTACACCACTTGGAGTCAATCCAATAAAGTACTCGATATTATCCTCACCCTATCATAAAAACCAAAATTTAGAGATAAAACAAATTTTTCTTTCAATAATTCTAAACTATCAAATTTTTATTTACCACACCTACGGTCTCTCTCTCTCTCTCTCTCTCTCTCTCTATCT
>JAQIXI010000402.1:0-24374 GCA_034700165.1 Galumnidae sp. Gr-Ori-00277
GAGAGAGAGAGAGAGAGAGATGGGGGAGAGAGAGACAGAGAGAGATGGGGAGAGAGGGAGGGAGGGAGGGAGAGGGAGGGAGAGAGAGCATTTGGTTTGAAAAGATTGGTTCGCCTGAGTAACGATAAAAGTAAATTCGGTAAAAATCGAACGAATAGAACAAATGATTTGTAAATAGAATGAAAGTCCAGAGGAAATGAGAGCTATAATTGAAGTCATTTCCTTTAAATAAAACACTTATTATAATCAATTTATAGACCAAATCGTCGTATTTAACAAAAACTAATTTCAAACCATTTGTCAAAATATTGTAACAAATCTTTTGATTTCTTATTACGACAATTATCCATAAAATCGATAACTAAGGAATGGATTCTCTGTTTTGATGTTAAATTGGGTTCATTTATTCCAATTGTTTCGAAGTATTGTCTGATTTTTGTTATTTTAAAACTAAACTCAAAGCAAAAAAGTGTTCTCATTATATAACTCATTATATTTAATGAATTGCTTTTGAATTGAATGTTAATTAACTCTTTTTAACAATTGTTTGAATGTTAATTAAGGCTCTTTTCCAACAACACATTCGGCGACTGTTGAAGAACTACATAAAGGAGAGTATGAAATCGGAGGCGGAAGTGTTATACCCCTTGAAATTCTTGATACGAGCGGTAAAACTAATCGATTTTTATTATAACTTCATTAAAAGGCCATTATATTTGAATTCAGGTTCATTTGAATTTCCAGCGATGAGAAGACTTGCCATTTGCACAGGTATTCGCAAATTAGAATATTGTGAGAAATAGCGATAATATTATTACATAACAACAGGCGATGCGTTTGCACTCATTTATTCGATCGATGACTCCGAGTCTTTCGAAGAAGTGAAGCGATTGCGCGAAACCATAATTCAGGTAAAGGGAGAGGTCTACTGTCCTATTGTTGTCGTCGGAAATAAATCTGATTTATCGGAAGATGTGAGAGCCGTCAGAATTGAATTAGCGGAGTGTCAGTGCATTGATTGGGACCTCGGATTCGTTGAGTGCTCTGCAAAGACTAACCAAAATATTGTGAATATCTTCTCCTCAATGCTCATTCAGGCCAGACTTCACGGATGTTTGAATGTCAGTCAAATCATGGCTTCAAACTCATCAAAGCACTCATCACACCATTCAAGAGATCCGAGCAATGAAGGCATTAGAACACATCAACGGCGGCGCTCCAGTTTACCCATTAGTGAACTCTTTCATAGACCCCCTCCACCGCCAATCACTGGACTCAGTCAACAACAGAGTAGAGAGAGATCTGCATTTCGTAAAAGGAATAGTTGCACCCCATCTTAAATCATACATTTTTTACAAAATATTTCGTTTCTCTATTCGCTTATTTAATATAATTTTCTTTATTTTCCCGAAAGACTCGATATTTTGATTTAACTCTAAATCTCTTAAAATAAGTTCGAAATCAATCCAAATGTTGGGACCTTTTTTTAGATTTCAAACCATTAGACCCGAAATATTTAAATTAGAACTCATATTCATATCTCTTTATAAAAGAGAACAAACTTAAGATCTGTTTAAGAAAAATATATTTAAAAAATGAGAGAAGAATTTATTAAAGAATTTTGATTTTTTTATAAATCGCTTTAAAGTCTTCAAAATGATTATAAACTAATTAAAAAAAGCGGTTGATTTTAATTATAACTAATTTAATTAAGAGATGTGTTGACCAAATTTTAATAACATTTGAATCAAACCCTAATTTAAATGTAAAGTTTGAATACAAGTAATTAATAATTGACTCCAAATTATTTTTGAATTACTTTTTAGAATTCTATGCAATTCATTGCAATTCATTTGAATTTAACCCAAAATTCCATTTCTCTCAGAATCAATGGGTTATTCATTAAATGAACCGCTGATGGCCTCACAAATGTCGCTCAAATAGTCCTAATTTATTTGAAACTTACCTCGAAATAAATAATACAAAAGACTAAAGAAAGTGTCAAATTCGGCCAGGTAACCCATCTCATATTTTATAATTAAAAGACAGCACAATAATAGCACCATGTTAGTTTTATATTTTGTCTCAAAAAAGTCAATCGGCATTTAATCAGTGATAAATCATTAAATACCTTATCGTTGAGGATATTCCCACTTTTAATCCTGTTTTTTGGAATCAAATATTTCGAACTAAATATTTGATTAAAATATAATTTATATATAATTAGAAAATTAAAATCCATTTTATTCTAAATACTTTTTTTGCAACAAAATTCTATCGATTAAAGAGGAATCTTATGAACAGATTATTGAATACAATTTCAGTGAAGAGAACAAAATGTAATTTAATGACATTTAGTGACAAAATAACAAAAAAAGTCTTAATAAGATGAAAATATTACATTTTTATTCAAATGAGTTAAACAATTTTCTCTGAAGGCTTTTATCCCAAGAGTTCTATTATTTAAGAAGAGCTCATAATAAGCAATACTACAATACTAAATATCTTATATATTTGGCTCAGTTTCAATAGAATAACCATGATAAATTAGTTAAAATTCACAATTCAATCGATTCTTACAACACTGAGAACTCTATTTTCATTTCTAGTATAAAATGGACTTTAATTAGTGAAACAGAAATCAAACTAAAGTATTGTATTTTACTATCGGTTTAGAAATGATTTTCAAATATAAATTTACTTTAAAATAATATATAAATTAATGATTTTTAAAATTATCAAATTATTAATTGTTTCAAAACAAATCAGTGACAGATTTTTAATTTTTAGCTCAAATTTAGTAAATTTCCCTTCAATTGTGAGTAATAGTGAATTACTAAATCATTTGATTATTAGAAAATCAAATCAAATACTCTTTTATGTGTTTAACTTTTTTCTCATCTATTAATAGTTGAGATATTATAAAATCTGATAATATATAATAATTGTTGTGACCACAAATAAAAGCCCTCATAGTTTGTAAATGAACTATAATTTTGTGATAAATTAAATGTAAGGTTAGTTCGCCATATCATCATATATTCAATTGTGATTTAAATGAATTTTAAGCCATCTATTAGTCACTCCTTTTGCCTAATTTTTTGATAAATTAAACTTTATTTTTGTAATAAAATAATTAAAATTAGATAAAATTTTATGGAAAATATGTAAAATTGATTTTTGTCTGAAATTCTATAACTTGTCTTCCGATTCCAAACCTTCCAGAGATTTCAAAAGATGGCACAAAATATATTGATGTCTACTAAATTTCATAACTAGACTTAACATTATTTCCAAGAGTGAAAATAACTTTTAGGATAATTTCGTGAATATCTTTAGTTTTAAAATTATAATTCATTAAAAAAATTGTTTTTAATTTAAAAAACATTAGAATTTATCCAATTTTGTTGAATAACCCAAAACAGCGATTTGTATCTCATATATAAAGAATATGTAATTTAATTATTATTATAAACAAAATGAATGCAAATTTCTTTAATAAAAAAAGTGTTCACAAAAACAAATTGATTTCAGTTTTGAGTCAAAACTAAAGTTAATTAAAAAAAAATTATCATAACTTTAAATTTGTGAACTAATGTCTCATCAAAAGTGGTTCGACACAAATATAAATCTATAATAGATTTTGAAGTTTAAGAAAATTGATGGAAACGTTAATTACTTTTGAAAAATTGATTAAATCTGTCAAAAGGCAAAAATTCACGTCAGGTTATGTCTATATGTGCAAAAAGATCATGCATGATCCTTTGAACTTATGTCCACCATATTTAGAGAATATCTCGAAAATATATGGATAATATGTGAATGAATTAGAAGTTGAAAGGATCAAAATTATATTTTTGCATTTATAGGAGTTTGTGGTTATTATTTGAGGACTAGTATTCAACTTATATTTGAAATTATTATTAAATTTTGTTATTAAAGGCTAACAATAAATGATTCGTCAATTTTTATATTTTTAATTGAATTGAATTTTTGAGAAAATTCTAAATAAATGCAGGAAAACATATGAAGCAATGAATTTTGATTTCGTGTCTTTACTTCAGTTGAGGATAACTCTGGTAACTGTGATAACTGGTTGTCTCAGTTGACTCATTTAGATTACAGACGAGAAGAATATTTCTTTTTATAAGCACTCAAAGGTTAAACAAAAATCTCAGACCTAATGATGGCATCTAAAGAATGTCTGTGCGGTCATCGACACATTGACATAAGACGAGGAAATAACATTACATCAGATATTTGTTATATCAATAAATCCAATTTCAATAATCAGTGTATAAAAGAAGACTTTTAAAGACCGCTTCTATCAAAACATTTCACTTAAATCCTTATTTTTTTAATTTTTGTACTTTTATTTAAAAATTCCAAATAAAAAATGTTCGACAAATTAGTCGATTAAAAGATTAAATTTCTTAAAAATTCCTTTTTCTTATTTTCCGATATTAACATAATTGTGCAAGTTAACATTACTACATTGTTATTCTAGAATTGTTTTTAACTTGATTAGTTTTTGATCGTTAAGAGAGTTGATGGGAATCTTCTCTAACCCAGAGAAGAGACAAAACAAATAAATTATTCGTTTAAAGTTTAATAATATTTGTATTAAATCTTCAGATTTGGGAAATGAGTTAAAATGAATCTTGAATTTCATCGACCGATTCATTGAGAAAAACTCGTTTTAATTTTGGTTTTGAATTCATGAAAAACTTTGAATATTTTACTACAGATGGGATTCTTTGCGTTCCCTTTGCGTTCCCTCACTATTTCTCTTTGAACTGACACTTCACTAAAATTATGAATGAAATGAACTCGAATTCCATTTTAGTGCTGAAGTTCACATTTTCAGCCATCCTTTGCTTCAATTCTAGGAATTTATAGAAATTCAAAAATAAATCTTAAATATTTTCAAATTCACTGATTTTTGCATATATTAGACGTAATTTGAACTCAATTTCTTTTAAATTTCTTTTAAATTTTTATAAAATTTGAATTTTTTATATCAGGAATGAAAAATAATATTCAAAATAATTTAATCATCTTGTTTATAATATTTATCAAGCAATAATTTGTTTAAATGTTGAGAATAAAAGTAAATAAAAGAGTGTTTTCCTGTAATTAAACAAAAATGAAAAAAGTAAACATTATTAGAAAATTTCTCTAATTCATTTTTAAAATAAGCAAGTACTGTTTATTTTTAAAAATTAAAAAATGATGACATTTTAGAAACAAAAAATACTTCAAAAATTTGAGCTCATCCTCCGAATCCCCCGAGATTTGAAAAGAACATTAACCCCAAAGAGGTCTTAACCTTTCACTTGTAAAACAATTGACTCAAATAAGTGACAGATTTTAGTGATGATTAGTTGATGGTTACGACAAATAAGTATATATATAAGTGAGTCAATGAAATGTTCGAAACATTTCGGTTATTAAAAGTGAAAAATAATGGAAAATCTTTTATTTATTATTTTTAAATTCAAATATTGAATAATAATTTCATTTAAATATAATATTTAAGCAAAAGTTATATTTAAAAATCTATACACTGTATATATATGTATATTGTATTTATATAACAAAAGTTATTAATAAAGCATTAGAACTATTAATAATTATTGTATAATAACTAAAACTCTATTCAAATTTTAATTAACAAAAAAAGTGACAAAATTTATATAAAGATCTGTTTATTATTTTATTTGCAAAAAGTGTTCATCAAATCTACGAAAATAAATCCTTTTGTCGGCAAAGTTTGTTAAATGTAGTCATAATTATTTTGATTGTTTGATGAATAGACAAATAAAAAGATGTATTTAATTGATGTGACTCACATCATGTGAGGGTCAAAATGATAATCTCTTAATAATAATGAGTTTTATATTTTGTCAAAATATTAAATAATTTTCAATGTTTTGGTTTCGGATCTCTTTATGGAAAAATGCGGACGAATTGAATAAATGCGGCGAATATTTACAATGAGTCGACTGTAAATAAATTGTTGCGATTATAGTATTATACGGTTGTGTGAAAAACGTTTACATCCGGTCTGTCAATCGCACCGAACAGGCAGTCCATACCTTAGACATCATTACATCATAAGTTGGAAGTAAAATAAGGTAAAAAATGTGGGAACATATAAAAATGCCTTTGATTTCCCCTATTCCTGCCCTCATCATCACAATACTAAAAGAGGCCAACAGCTCAGCACTAGACTAGAGTTTGCATAACTGGAGAGGGTTTAGTCGATCTTTCCATTAAAGTTAATCCACTGACGAGTTCTCAAATGTTAAAACAGTTGAATATTAAACGATTCAAAACAGTTAAACAAATTCAACGATTCCTTAGAATTAAAAATTACAACAAATAGAGGTAAGTGTCAGCTCTCTCTCTCTCTCTGTCTCTCTCTCTCTCTCTCTCTCTCTCTCTCTCTCACCCTGTGGTGACTTTTATCATAATTTTAGTCATAATTATTAAGAAGTGGTCTATTCAGCGAAACTAACAACAATTTTAAGGTAGAAGACAATATTGAATCTAGCAACAAAAAGCTAATTATTGTTTTATACATATTTTGTTTATTCATTTTTTTTTTTTTTTGTTAAAACGACAAAAATAGAGAAAAAAGAAAAAAATATGAAAATGAATTTTAAATAAAAAAATAGAATAAATGTTTAGAAGTAATGGTTGTTATGTAATGTCTGCGCGATTTTGCATAACATGTTTACTGCGAATATTGAACTTTCATTCATGAAAACTGCGATCGTTTTTTGGGATTATTGAAGAACTGCATAACTATTTTAAAAGTTGTTTTAATGTTTCGCTAAAATTAAATGCCTGAACACATCCAATGAAATAATCAATAGTTTTAATTATCGTCTGTTCTTAATATCAATGAACTGAATAAGTGATTGAATTCTCATTTTTCAATCAAAATCGTGTTTCTGTCGATAACAACAAACGTTAATATTGAATACTTGACTCATTTAAGTGTCGGTCTTATTGATAGTTAGCTTTTTTGACTCATTGCTGACTCTGGCGTGAGTTCTGGTAGAGTAGTTTATAGTTGGCTACCGACCAGCACCAGTACCTGTTTTACGGCATGCCTGGAATGCCAGTAATGTTAATACGAGTGTAGGACCAATGAAATGTTGACTCGGGTGGGGTGTAATGCACTATCTCTGCCAAAATCGTAGCGCTTTGGAGCGCTTCAAAGCTTTTATTCGGTTTCAACTTTGGCTCAGTTTTGCACAGAATTTACAAAATTATTGTCTTTTGAAATGAAATGGACTCAAATCTGTTCGCAATACCAAACAGAAAATGAGCCGAAAATTATTAAGAATTGTCTAAAATGGTCTGACGACCACTTTTTGGCACTGAATCTGATTCCAAGTAATGGTTGGCATAAATGGCAGCCGCGGTGTCATTGAAACGAGACGTTACATTAACCTCACGAGTGATGGGACCAGTTTTTCGAATTTATCTTTTGCTGTACTCAATGAAGTCAGGAGTAGTGCGGCTGCGGTCAGACTTGCACTTCATGTCATGTCTCGCTTCACTCGACTGATATTTGATTACTTTATATCATTTGAACTCAACTTTTCTCATCAGATCATCAAAATTAAACTCAACTTCGAATTCGAAATGAAGTTTATCCTCAGTTTTGTCCAAAAGTGTTAATCGCTATTCAGTTGAATCCCATCTCTCACTTAAAACTGGATTCAAGTGATCGCAAGAATACCACAAATTATTAATATATTAAATATCATTCAATAAACGAAGAAAAGTCCTGTCCGTAACTTTTTAGAAGATCATTAACTTGGTAAATGGCAGATTTCGCAACTTCTGTGTCCATTATATAACCTAACAATTGTCCTTTTGATGGCACAGACATTATATAAGTTCAATAAATTGAAGGTAAGCTCATTTTTAGCTTGATTATCTTAATTCATTTAATTTCGTTTAAATATTTTATAAACTTTTGATTACATTTCAAAATTCAAACAAAATTATCTGAAATTAATTTTATTTAAATTCATAAGAAATGGCTGACAATCTTTGTTTGGGACCAAAGGTTTGTCACTTTAAGATAAAAGGCATTCGGAGAATGTCTTCACTTTAAAAAAAATTATTCTTTAAATTCGGAGGTTTTAATGCATTCAGTTTTAATCAGACAGGGGCAAATAGTGGCAAATTTCAAAACCTCCCCCCTGGAGCCGAAAAATTGGCAAAATACTCCCCCTGGGATTTTGAAAACTTAACATTACGTCTATGGACAGGCACTAGGTCTGTTGAGGTTTTTAGCTTCCAGGGGGGTATACCCCCCTGGAGATCGAGGTCTTTTGCCATGTCTGCTTTTAATTAAACATTATTTTTGGTTCAATTTTGAATGTTTTGTGTGTCAGCCCTTATTATATTTAACTCAAATTTACAAATAATATAACATTTGGAGCACAACTGAATTGATGTCACATTAGTTTTAATCAAATGGTATTAATATTAGTTAATATTAATTATTAGATGTTTTGACAAATAATAAAAAATAAAAATCGATTATTGAATTATTGAATTTTTTGTGCCATAATAATAATATTGATAATAATATTAATAATATTAATAATAAGGCAAATCTGTTCTATTAATATACTGTAAACCCATTTTAGATGTGTCTCTAAGATCTCAGATGACTTTGGCTTCAAATCTGTAAATATTCTAAACTTTTATGTTTTAACCAAATATACATTATTATTGATAGAGTTTTTATAGCCAAGGAAATAACCTAGGTTATCTTTTGAAATAAATTCGAAGTTAAAATATTTTATCAAGTATTATAATCTTGAACTTGATCAAATCTTTTGATTAATTTGAAATTTCCAATAAATGAAAAGAATTTAATCTCATATATAATAAACGAATTTTTATGAAAAATTATAGAAAATAATTAATTATTGAAAAATGATTTTAATATTCATTCATAAAAATGTTATTAACGATATCTAAAGTGTGAGTCAATTATCACATAATTTATCGCTGAATTGGAATATAATTCATAAACCGATAATAAAACCTTTGTTTTTATTATTATTAAAGAACACATTTTATAACAATTTAGTGATAAAAGACAATATTAGATAAGAAAATCGGTCCAAACTTTGTGGGATTTTATGGTTTTTATTTAGTTTTAATATAACTTAAAAAAGTTTTATAGCGAGCGATAATTTTCCGGTTATGGCTTAGTCCACACCTAATCATAAATAATTAACATATTTTGATGTCTGAATAACAAGATGTCAATTATTGTGACATTAAAAGGCCTGCGATTAGATAAAAAACAAAGAGCATTGTCCTAACAATTACTCTTAAGTCATAGCCTTTCACTAATTACTCAATTAGTGAAATAATCGATGAATTTATAATTAATTTTTTTATATTTAATAAATTTAACTTATTTTGAGTGTAATTGTAATCTGAAGTGAAGCCATCATTATTTCACAATAATTATAAAACGGACCCAAAAAAGGAAAAGAGACAAAGATTTATACTATTGTTTCTAATTGTGATTAGAAATGATATTAATAATGATTTTGAAATAGTCATCGGTGACACTACAAACTATTAGAACTAATGCATAACCGAAATAATTATTGAAAATAGTTTTAATAATAAGTAAACTTCACTCCATTTCACACGAGAGCAGAAAAGCCGACGAAAGAACTCAAGTCATAGCCATAAGAATGACTTGACTTTAAGTCAACTCAAATAACAAAAGGACATTAACTCTGACATAAACTGCAGGTAATAATAGCGACACTATTACGCAATTGCCGGCGTCTGACAGGTTTAGCCGATTCTAATACAATATTCACATGAATCCACTCTTATTGCCCACAAAATGGGAATTTACTATAATTTTTCAATTAAACATAAATCAAAGTCACAAATATTTGATTTTTAGGAAGTATTTCAACAAATTATTTGATTTTTAAGCTCTAATTTTCATTCGATTTTGAAACACAAGAAATTGTGAGTCAGAGTCAGACCTAACAGTTGTTATTCAATGGACTGTAAATATTGGATAAAAAACCAATTTTTCCAAAAACTATTTATTTATTTAGTTTAGAGGCTATTGAATCCAATCAATGAATTTCTTAAACGAAAATGTTTTTATAGATATTAATATTTTATTGATTTTCAAATGATTTCAGTGATTGTCCGCAAAGACATCAAACAATTATTTATTTTCATTTGAGATTCACTAACAAACTCTTCAAACTTTTAATTAAAAGAATTCATTTTATTTAATAAATTAAAGAAACTAAATATAAACCGAAAAGTTATCAAAAGAGATATAAATAAAATGTTAAAAATGACGTCTACTCTACTCAAGCGTTTAGTTCTTCTATTTTAGTCATTGATGTTAAGTCTATCGCTTCTAAACATTTGAACATTTTTCTCAAATTTCTGTCACAATATTAGATAGTATATGTTATTATTTGCTAGTTCACTTGTAAATTTAAATATCATATAACGTTTAAAGCATTAATTTGAGTGGTAGTTTTAATCTAGCTCAAATGCTCCTCTAAAAGGCAACAAATATTCCGAACACTCCATGAATTTGTAGCCTCGAGTCGATTAACATATAATTTTATTTTTGGATTTTTGTGTGAATTATTTTGAGATAAAATTTGAAAATTATTTGGAATCAAAGGAATTCAAATGATTCGGATTCAATTAAAGAGATGTTCTTCTCTTTGAACGAAAGAATAAAAAATTCAAATACTTTAATATATTATCAAAAATTAATGTAAACTTTGGATTATATTATCTCATATTAGTTGTATTGAGGCAGAAATGGGCGGTTATATACAAGTTTGAACACAAATTCCTTCTCACGACCGCTGCATAGTTTTAGTGTGGGGTTCATCGACTTATGAAGCGGTGGTCCGACTGAGTCAAGTGAGTCGAGTCAGTCCCACCATAATATAAATGCCAGCAGCAGCTCAACCAAGCAATTCATAAATCTATTCGACTTTAGTTGAGGCAAACTTTCCACTCTTTCCATTCGATCAGCACAACATCACAACACCACTAAAGAAATAAAACTATTTTTATTAATTATATCATTACTTATAATACCAAGAATTTTGCCGTTTCACCACTTCATGCAATTCTCAAAAAACATAGAGTTATGGCGGAGTAGAGGAACTGAAACGCAGTTCTCAAACAAAATTAAAAACAAAATATTTTATAAATTCAGTTCAAGAGATGACAAAATAAATTCATTATTTGTTTGTCATTGTTTTTTAAAGAAATATCTGATAAAAAGGGCTGTCCTTAACTCACAACTAAATGATGAGAATGTGTCCGAATTTAAAGGGAATGTATGCGATTGCGAAAGAATGTCTTATCCGTTATGTGTGGTCTGAGTACTAATAAGTTACTTTGACTCAAGCAAAATCAAAAACAAACTCAAGTTCTGTATCCGGTCTTAACTTAAAGCTCAGTTAAGTTAAGGTTCGAATGTCATCGAAATACCTGAGCCTATGTTAGTTGTGATACTCCTTATTTCTGGTTGCAATGCCTGCCATCAATGCAATGAATGCCATATTTTCTCTAACAAATTAAACTGGTTTTGCACTACAAGTTTGTTCAGCATTTCTGCATTCATTCATTTTTCCTTCAATAAACAGTTGAAATAGTTTTTTGAGTACAGAGTAGTAGTGTTTCAGAGTTTCAGTTCTTCATTTTCAATGAATCCAATTATCAAACACTTAGTTATTCAATATATGACGCAAACAACTATTTTATTGCTATTTTAACTATAATTTTATTTCTCTTCAATTGTTTTAATTATTATCCGTTTGTTTAAAAAGTGCTAAAATGTTGTAAATGTTGTTAATGTTATCGACTATCGACTCATTAATAAATGGTTTCCTATTTTGTTGGACCCAATCGTCTCAATCCATCTCTTGAGCGGTATTTCAAAAAATTTATATTCATTTATATTAATATATAAATAATATTTTTATATTTATATAATTGATTTGAGTTTTTAATATTAAAATGTCTTAATTTAATTGAAAATTTGATATTTTACTGATCGGTTTGGCATTTGGGGAGCCGGGCATGAGTCGGGCCATTTTCTCAAATAAGTCAATTTATATTGAGTGCCATTCAATTGAATTTTTTCAAATTCCTTTAAACCTGTTTTCAAAAGAATTTTCTTTTATCACTATTTGTCTGCGATGCGATCATTTTAACTAGCTCATTCATTTATTTGAAATTCCCAATAAAAATATACAGATGAACATTAAAGGAACTTGTTATTTAAACTTGTTAATATTTTATCAAAATCTTATCTGAATATAAACTTGATCTCAAACCAATGTTTGAGTATTATTTGAAGCGCAAACTTGAGAATAGTTTTCAGCAAAATTTCTTAACTCTTTTTAGATATTTTTGCCGACAATAAGAGATAAAAAGAAAATTGTGTGGAATTATAATCTTTATCTATGATTAGTCTCTTCCGGAATGACAGACAGTATATACAAAATAAATGATAATAAGTCAGCTTTTTTAGGGTCTTTAACCGCTCCGAACAGTTTATGCAATAAATACTAATTTCATTGCTTTTTATATGCGATTCGTTATTAAATGTCTGAAATTCTCTAAAATATTTTCCTAAAAAATTGAGCCAAAAGTATAACTTAATAATAATTATTGAGTTTTGATTTGAACACAATTTTTTTGTTTCGATGCTTATGGGAAATGTCTGGTTCTCATGCTTTGGTTGAATGGCATACAACCCAAGAATGAGGCACTAAATACTTTATGAATGAAAGGGGCGATGTCTCAAAGCAAACGTTGGTTCCATTGCCAGAGCCTATTGCCATCCTATTGCCACTATCAATGTTGGAACGACTCTTGTGTCCACACCCATCCCCTTCTATTTACGGAATAGAATCTAATATTAAGAGACGAAACACTTAAAAAAATTCACACAATATGTCTCTCAAATGTTTAAATTCACGGTTTTGTCACTTTAGAAGTCGAACCGATTTTAGTTCACAAATATTTCAATCAAAAGAAAATTCATTTTTTCAAAACTTGAAGGCATTAATTGAACTTCAAATCTGTTGAATATCCCATTAATTGAACTCTTAATCAATGAAAACAATTCTTATTTAATTCCATTTATTAATAGTATTATCGAAATAATAATACAATTTTCAGTTCATTTCATTTTGCATTAATTCGTTTTTCATTGTTCCTGCCTTAGATGTTATCGAGTAAAGTTTATTTGAAATTAAATATTCTTCAAACAATAAGATTCAATCTTTAAAAGTTTGACTGGAGCCAAAAAATCGGCCATTTTATCTGTTTTGTGAAGTCGGTGACCTTGCTCATTCTCACATCAGAGGCATTACAATTGACTTTCGGTGAAAACATTTAGTTTTTCTGATTAATGTTTAATAAAATTCTTGTCTAAACAAATATAGAAGAAATTGAGGGAAAATTAGAGCTAAAATTAATTATATTTTTTTAGTCGAAATTTTCCTCAAATAATGTGTTTTTAAACAAATAATTGTTTGACTCATTAATTGTTTAAAATTATGAATTTGTGAAATGTTTTCAAATTTGTTTTTAAGTTTTAATAAATGGTTTCAATTAATTTATACTAATATTTGTTAATTACTTTCCGATAGAAATCGTCAGAAATTATGAATGAATGCGAAAAATAAATAAGAGATTATTGGACGAAGAATTCGACTTTTAGTGACTAATCGACTAAATTATGGCTTAATTTGGTATTAAAAGAGTTAGTGTCGACTCAAATCCTCAAAAAAGGAAATAAATGATAACTTTTTAATGATTATTGGATTCATTGATGACTGAAATGGACTCAAACCGAGTGAATGACAAACGATTAGAGACCGAAAGTTGGGAAACGTTTGAATCGATAGACTTCGAGACCTTATTTAGAGATTGAAATCTCGGATCCGAAACATTGCTTACAATTGGAATCTGACGTAAGGCTTAACGTCAGAGAAGGCCATTCATATTAAACGACTCTCTGAACGTCATATTTATTAAAAGGTATGTCAGATATAGACGTATAGAAAGTATTGAATAGATTTTACGAATAATATTAAGTCTGACTCTTATTCTGCAGACATATATCAGCGATAATGGAATCAGATTTTGATCACATGTTTTACGCCCTAATCATTAACCGATGAATTATTTGCTAAAAGTGTCCCAAATCTGAACGAAAACATTCGCATTAAAGTCACTAAATATGAGTTTTGGCCAAAAGTTAATCATTAATTCAATAGAATTGAAACGAAAAGACCACTCATTAAACATAGAGTTGTGTGAAGTGTTGCGCATTCAGTCAGTCATTCATTCATTCATTCCTCGATGACTCCTCTCATCCACTCCTCAACCATTCACCTAATCCTCAACTAATAGTCACCATTGGATGACCTCATCTCCGAAAGAGTGGCCAATTGTGACAATTGTTAGACTCAGAGAAAACCCCGAATTCCAGAGTTTTTTGAAGAAAACTCTAAAATCAGTCACTTTTAATGTAATTGTTTTTTAGCTAAAATTTTGCTTTAGATGTGTAGAGACCCTCCAATTTGCGATAAATATAGAGCTGTGAGTCTGAGGAATGGTTTGGGCCAAAGCACTCAACGATATGTTTCTCCAAAACTTAAAGAAATATACTTTAAGTTCACAAAAAACAAAGACTAGATTTTGACGCATGAATTTCAACACAAAAAGGTTTGCTTTAAACAGAGGAGTGATCGCCGACTCCACTGATTGCCGTTAAATGCCCTCTAATTTAATGTTGGTATCAATCGATTCAATGGATTCAAAGCATTAAATTTTCTTTAAACAGACAAATGTTTTGTCGCTTTTATTTATTTATGAAAAGTTCATCTCTTGAAGGTATGAACACATTTTCAAATTCAATAACAATTAAATATTTTTAATCAATAGTTAAATGAAGGCAACAAAAAGAGAGACATTTTTTGTTTAATCAATTAATGAAAGAATCAGAGCTATGGGTGAGTCACTTGTTTTTAATAAATATTATTTATCGATAGAATTGTTACCAATATTTACAAAAAGGCATAACTTATTAGGAATAAGTACCGCACTATCCCTTTCGTCAACTAAATTACATTCAATTGATAATTGACAGTAAATTCATTTGTCATTGAGTTTTGTATATAAATAGATAAATGGCAGTCATTGTATTGAGTGAATCCACAAAAGTGTCGACTGAGTGTCCATTACTTATCAGAAGTGAAATTTTTTCTTCTGAGTAATTATTTTATGAAGTCTTTGTTTTGCTGTTTTCAACCCTTTCTTTTGTTTGACCGTCGATTTCATCGTTTGGGAAGTTGTCGAAGGACTTATTACTTGACTGGTGTTAACAGTGGACGGGGTTTGTCTTAAATTAGAAGAATCAATAGAAGTGTTTATGGATTTACTGGAATCGGAAGTCGGCAAAGGCTTTGGTTTTTCCTTTTTCCTAATGTATTGACGTTTTGGTTGCGGCATATTTTCTAGTTTTGCGGACGCGTTCGCAATACTCGTCTCAATGACTGTTCTTTTGGCCTCTTCTCTGGGCTGTCGCGGAGGTTTAGGAGTGGATCTAATCGTCACTTTAGCCTTTGGAGCCCAGGCCTCATCTTTTGTCGATGTCTTAGCCTTTTTGCGTTCCTCCTCGTCTTCTGGTGTTTCTAAATCTAAATATATATAGTTGTCGTCCTCAGGTCTTCCCTTAACCATACTTTCGATTTCTTCGTCCAGTTGTTGGTCAGTCGATTTCCTTTTCTTAGAGTTATTTTCAAAATAATCGAATTGATTGCTATCGGACTGATTGGAACCCAATATTTCTTTAGCGCCGGATATCGAAAGCTTTAATTTTAGTGAACCCTTTGATTCTGAATCAGTCGATTGAGTTCTGATTTTTGGAGTGGCTTTAGTCGACTGATCGATAATCAATTGGCGGTCACTATCGACTTCCATCTCTGGCTGACTCTCAATATAGTTATCGATAACTGGTTTGGTATCAATTTGTTGATCGTCAGAAGTGCCAATCATTGAAAGGCCGACCGATTCTTCATTGTTTTCTAAAGCAAAATCTTTATAAGATTTGCCCCTTTTTTTGACAATTGGTTTTCCCTCGAGTTTTCGAATCGCTTTTTTAAGGGTTAAATTCAAGTCTTTAATAAGTTTAACGCAATTGAATCCTTTGGGCGCAAACGTAGATATTTGGAACTCGTTTTGATTTTGAAAGTCTTTACTTTTTTTGAGCCATTCTTTCAAATATTTTATAAGTTCTGTCACTCCATTTACTAAATGTTTGGGCGGTTTCTGCTTAAGGCTATCTTCGAGTAGTTTTAATACATTGGGTGCCACATACCAGTGCGTTAACTCGAAAAGCGGAAACTGAAACTTGAAGGGAGTTTTCATTCTCTTTTCCATATCCCGAACCTTTAACTGTAGGTCTATATTAAGGCTGTGGAGGAAATTGCCTCCAAAGACAAGAGAGTCTTGAGTGGTGTGAACAGCATGTATCCAACCCGTAGGAATAAATAAAGTTTGGCCCAAATAAAGGTGTAATTGATAGCACTGGTCGCCGACCATATCGGCAAAGAAGTGATCACTGGTATAGTCTAAAGACATCCAATTTTCATATTTTTCTAAATTTTCTTTCGTTGGTTTTATTATATAAAACACTTTTTCACCGCTTAAGACGTGATACCAAACAGAAGTTCCGCCGAAGTCTATATGGAAATCAGTGTACGAATCCTTCATTGATATCAAACAATATTTAGAGACCGAAGGCTTTGTTTCGACATTAGGCCAGTAGTTGTCGACCCAACTCAGTTTCGTTACTATATTTGGGGGCCGAACCAAACTCGAGAGTAAACTATTGCTAACTTCAAGACTAATACAATTATAAATATTTGGTCTCCGATTGGGTTCAGTACTCATTCGGTTTATAAAGTCCTGGACTTTCATTTTGATGTTTAGTTGACGCCTGACGTCAATCACATCCAAGAGATAATCCCCCGAATAGTAGTCTAAAAGGTTTTTGTAACTAAAGTTTGAGGGAAGAGTCAGTTCTAAGCCATCCCTTGACTCGACAAGAATGGGAACATCGAACCCATTGATGAGAAGTTCTTTGAAAGTCAAGTGTTGTCCTCTCATTCGTTTAATGACTGACTCGTCGGTCTTCGCGTCGATGAACTTCTTGTTCTTTAGTTCACTAATAAAATGAGAGGTTCCCGACTGAACCGGTTTTCCCTCAGGATTTGGATCCGTCCGATTGTGGCGCCAATTATTGGTTACGGGTTTTGGCACTGATTTCAGACCAGTGTTTGTGTTCTGACATTTCTGACAATAAAATTTGTCGATTTCTTCTGCTTCAAACTCTTGAAGGTTAACACATAAGCCATGGAACCACTCCTTGCAGTTATCGCATTGAATGCAGAACTGATTTGGAGTGAATTCTTGACCACAAATACATAAATAGTTTTTTTGTCGTTCAATGCATTCGTTGTTTACTTCCATTTGGCGTTAATTCAGTTCAAAACCTTCAGAAGAATAGAAAAACATTAGAAACCAAACAAAACAATCGTAACAAAAATGGGCGAAACGTTCACTCAATACAACAGCCAATCCTCTCATTCACACAAATTATGTCAAAATAACTTTTGAGCTCAACTCTCGTCAGATGTCAGCACTTAAACTGTAATTCAACTCAATTTTAATTAACTTTTCTTTTAGGATAAAATGACCTCATCTAACATCTAATCATCATTTCGTTTCAATTCTTATTCAAAAGCCGTCTTTTCTTAATATTTTTAATGTTTGAAAACTATCTTCAAATGTGTCTCCAATTAGATTGTGTTTAAAGGAATCCAAATTAGTTTTACTCATAATATCGAATCGGACCTCAACTTCAAAACTAACCCCTATTTTAGCCCTATTTTATCCCCCACTGCAAAAAATTTAATCATAAATTAAAAATAATTTTTAATTTAAAATTGAATTATAAGTTTCCGACAACCGATTGATTGTATAAACTAAAAATGGTGCAAGCACAATGATCTTAGCACTTGAAACGATCATTTCATGAATAATTTTAGGCTCAGTCGTAGGTTTGTGTGGAAATGGTGTTAACTTTGAGAATTAGAACACTTCCTGATAGACACTGTACTGAATTGATTGCAATTATCGACAGATTTTATCCTAAAATGTTTTCACTAAAACTTTAATCGTTTGATAATTTCAAAACCGATTTGTTTTTAGTCCTAATTTCCCAAAATTTACATCAAATCATAAAATGACTGATATTTCCAAACGTAACGCCTATTCAGAGGTAAGAATTAACTAATTTTTTGATAAAATTTAAACAATTTTTTTTAGTATTTGAATCGTCCAATACTTATATGAAAGCAATTTGTGTTATCCCGGAGAGGGAAGACCACACTATTTACATAATATGATTGATTGAAGTGAGCAAGGGAGTATGGAGGGAGTATTGAACTTTATTGATGGATATTTTAAAATATGTGTTCTTTGCGTCAGTCATTTAGTATATAATTAAATGAAAACAAATAGTATTCAGCGTTAAAAGTGTTGTATGTTTTGGACGTTTTCCCCAAAGATATTGAATTACATCGAAAGTAAAACTCATTCATAAGGTTTTCATCGAATCGATAGTTAGCCGTAGTTTTGGGGAATCGTTTGAATCACATCCGGTTTGGTTTGTATTCAAATTGAATAATATCTGAGAATTTGATACGACTTTTCAGAATTTGGTCGATAAGACGTTATTTCATTTGACATTAATGTCTGATCCGGTGATTGATATTTTCATTTTACTTATCATAAGCTAAATATTAATCACTTTTCCACTATTTTTCTGTTTTTGTACCGAACAAAGATTGCAGGAAAATATGTTTTTCATCAAAATATTTAGATTCTGATAATTTGAGCGCAGATTAGAACAAATGTTTAAATTATAATTTTAGGTGATTTGAGAACTGACTCATTCAAAGCCTGAGAGAATTTTCATTTTCTGATAAAAAAATCATTTATGAGTTTTAAGAATTTTCTTATTTTATTCATTACCCATACTTATATATGTTTGATCTGGACAAGTTTAGAGCCTTAAAAAATAATGACACAATTTGGAATTATAATAATTTCTGGTTAGATCTCAAATGTCATACTCTTGGCTCAAATTTTCAAAATCTTGACTCAAATTATTTAAGAAAAATAATAACAAATATTTCGGGTTATTATTATTAAATGAATTCCAATATTTGAGTGGAAAATCGAAAAGTTTTCAATTATTTTCAATATATAAACATAAGAGTGAATGTAATTCAATTAGAGATATGACCCGTTTATCAAAACTAAGAATTTATTATCAATTAAAGGGAACCAATAGTGTCATAACTTAGTGCCAAAGTAAATGTTAAGTAAAGCGCCCTTCCGTCGCACTCTTCTCTCCCATTTCGTATCAATCGATCAAATTTCTGAGTCACAAATCGGCAAAAAAATGTCATTTCGTTTCTTTCGGCGAATCATCGCTTTCGAGACAAAACACTTTCGTTTTATTCTATCGTTTATTCTCTCATTTAATTAATTTCTGGCAAAAAGTTCGACAAATGTTGAAAAAGTGTCACATTTTCAGTGTTTTCTAAACTTTTCAGTATAAAAGTGTTGGACATTTCATTTGTGTCTTAAATAATGAAAGTAAGCGAATGGTGGGAATCGGTGAACGAAACTGGTTTTCACAATGGTTTGACAGATGTATCTGAAATCTGAGATCATTGTGAAAGCTGTTTTTGTCGCCAAACCATTAATCATCGTTTCATTCAAATGGTAATCACTTTTCAATTTTCTTTTTATTACTATTAGAATAAATATTCAATTTTACAAATAAAGAACTTTAACTACAATCAGATAAAAATTGATTAAATGCTTCTAATTTTCTGATAAATCATTTTCTTGAAGCGAAATCTTATTATTAATTAACAATTAATTACATTATTTGATAAATTAATACTCAAAACTAATTGATAGGTGAAAATGTAAACCGGCACAATTAAGATATACATTTTAGCTCTGAACCTATTTATATTTTTCTCAATCCTTTCATTAAGACTCCATTTTTTAATAAAATAGAAATATTTTTTGTTTAAAGAAAAATGAGAAAAGGATCACATTTTCATTAATTAAAATTTATTTGACTAATTAGCATTAATAAAATTGAGTCTTAGAACTACTCTATTTAATTTTATTTGATTTACTCCATAATATTTAGTGTATTACGTGACTAATTTAGGTGATATGCCGTTTAGGTCAACGCATAGAATAATAACTTATTATTGATAAGAGTTGCCATCAGTTGGTCTCAATCAGAATGAAGAATAAGACAATAATCCGGAGACGAATTTTGTATAATATTATTAATGGACTCAAACATAATATCAATAATACTTTGAATCAAATTATAAAATAAACGATTGATAACTATTTTTTACTAAACTTTGTTTTTTTAATTTCTTTTTTAAAGTCTTAAAAACAAATTTCTCATCAAAAATGTCAGAATCGCGTCTTAAAAGAACAATAAATTCAATTCAAAAACAAGTCTTACGATAAAACATTTTTATACGATTAGATTAAATAACAATAATTTCTAATTTTCAACCTTATTTGTGGGTATATTTTATTACTTGCTCATATTTCCAAGTGTATTTAAATATTCCGATACAAAAGTCTATGCTGTGATCCATAAGGCATATCTCCTAGGTAAGAAATGAGGTGAAATTCAAAATGTAGTCAAAATTTAGATAATTTTAAAATATAGGAATAAATGCAAAAAATTCATAATAAGTGTATCGAATAAAAAAGAAATGATAAAAACAAAGATTTTATTATAATTAAATAAACAGTCGTTTGGTTTTTGTATTTCAAAAATTTAAATATTTTTATTTTTTAAATGTAAACACTTTATAACAATATTTGTATTTCTTATTATACTTTCAATAAATTTTATCATCAGTTTTGTTATGATTAGAATTCAGTTTAAAATAGAGCCGCAATAATATGCAAATCATATATACAGCAGTAAAGCAGTAAAGTTGTTCATAAATGCATTTCTCTTCAGATAAATATTTTTCAATAAATTGATTCAATACTCATATACACCCAAATTTTGAGAAATGTTTCTCCATCTAAACAAACCTAAAATCATATGAGTCTCTGAATCTTGAATACAACGGTCACTGATATTAATATTAATGGAATCAAAAGGTATATCATATGATATCTTTCTTACGATTGTTTGTCTCAATTCGATAACTTTTTCAATTAGTCCAACAAATAATACTTTTATAATTTCAATATTTATAAAAAGTTATTTCTTCGGAAATCCCTTTCATGAATTGTGATCCCATTTCATATCAATGTTTTTATGCTTTTAAAAGCAAATAATTCTTAACTTAATTTTAATTTAAATCTAAGTTAATTTTATGTATAATTCGAGTCATTTTTAAAATAATTTTTTTGCAAAAAAAAAAGAGATCGCATTTAATATAAAAATTGGTATAAAATGGGATTTTTGACTCACAAACACTTTAATAATGGAAGAAATTTTTAGAGTCATATTCAGAACTCGTGTAAAGATATTAATTCTATATTTATCTATAAAATGGTTATAATTTATAACTTATAAACATTGACTTTTCCTAATTAAAGATATGCCACTCTATTTCAATATTTGAACCTGTCGCATTTTATGTTTCTTTTTTTTGCCAAGACTAAGTATCAATACTTATTAATCCGAAACCATTATTTAATTTATAAAAACAAAATTTGTAATCATTAATAAAATGCGCTAAAAATTGTTGAGAAAATCAATTTTGAAATAATTTTAATACAATTTGTAAATAATTTCTAATCAATAAATTATTTGAATTACATTTCGAATACTTTTGAAATATTTTTCATTATATGATTATTTAATTTATTAATTATTTAATTAATAAAAATAAAAAATATGTTTGTCATCAGATTTTTATTCACAAATTATTTAAAAAATTAATCGAATGATAAATATTTGGTCGAATAACTCAAAGGAAGTCCAATGTTATGGTCTTTTACTTGAATCAGAAAATGTCAATTTCTCGGTTCAACTGTAGGGCCACTGCAAAAAACTGGTGCCATATGTGGTGTGATTTGAAAGGGCATAGTTAGTATACGAGGGGTACATACAGTGGTCATAAGAGTTGAGTTGTTGGTGCTCTCCATTTCGGTTATACAAGTTTTGGTGGTTTTCATAGTTATCATTTAAAGAGTCATTTTGTTTACCATTTGTTTTTGTACTGTTTTGATGAGAAGTGAAAAACTTATTTGACCAAGCATACATTGCATTCACAGTAGAACTGCTCGATTCGGCGCCACTGAAATGGACGGATGACATATTAGCGTTAATGAGTGGCAGGTATTGGTCCAGTTCTGTCTCATCGATGTTTGTCATCACTTCTGTTGTGAGGTTTCCAACGTCCACATGACTGAAATCTATAGAGTTTGTAGTCGTCGGTCCATTTGGTGTGGGCTCACACCCAGTCGTTCCTATTTTACAATAATTACCAAATTTATAGTTATCACAAAAATATTACCTGTTTTGGTCTCCGGAACTTCTTTTTTACGATTTGAAGAACTGATATCATTGGAAGGAGTGTGCGGTGGAGTCAGAGTTAGAGCACCGGCACTACAGTTCACTATCGTTGTGTTTCCTTTGCGAGAATTCAAAGTACTTTTAGGACCGCTCTTTACAACATTCAAACCCTCTTTTTTAATGGATTTACTAATAATTAAAAAAAACGAATTAAAACTTCGATAAAATTTAGTTAAATTCAAACTTTTGTGTCGAAGTAATAGTCGTTTGTTTCGGAATTTTTGTTTTTCCTTTTGATGGTTCGGTCGCAGAACTGTTGCTTTTATTACTTTTTCTTCTTCTGGGCTGATATCTGAGAAAAAAGTTTAATAAACTATTGTTTATTTTTGTGCAAAACTGCCTCACTTATAGTCCGGGTGTTCGCGTTTATGAATTAATCTGAGTTTTTCTGCCTCCTCTACAAAAGGCTTCTTATCGTCATCGCGTAATACTCTATTAAATTGATTTCATTAATTATATATAAATTCTATTTATCAAAATTTCTTCAAATATTAGTTATAATTTGATTGTTTGTTAAATCGCAGATCAAAAACAGAAAATTATATTTAAAAAAAACTTAAGTTTAATATTACGTCAAATATAGAGTAGAAATAAAAAGCAATTCTTTTCACTTATTATAATAATAATTATTGTTAATAAAATATCTGGAAATGTGATAATCCAGAACTTAGTCAGTTATACTCATTGAGTTATTGTCCTAAAATTGTCCAGAAATTGAATAAATGTTATTATTAGAAGTCTGAGAAACAGTTTATAATTTAATTGTTTTAAAATAATTGAATTCAAACTTTTATTTATTGATAAATTCATTTCGATTTTCTATTTATTTGAATAAATACTATCATTAAAATAATCCCAAAATCGATATGAAATCAATGTTTACGTGAAATGTTTAAAATTGATTAAAATGTCTAAAATGTTTGAGTCCGTTGAGGAGTCACTAATATTTATAGATTTAAGAAAGAGTCCATTACAACTAAGGACCCAAAGAGAGTTCCTATTCCATTTCAACGGAATCCCGCATATTCCCAACCCGTCAAGGAATGAAAGTGAATTTTATTTGTCCGGAAGAGAGTGGAAGTCCCGTTTCACTTGTGACGGAGTGATAGGATTCCCGTAAATACTTTTTTAATTTTTTAAAAAAAATATGATGTATTCCCTAAACCCTAACTCTACCCCTCACTGACAATATTCGTGGTTTAAGTTTATTCCTAACCTTTTTTTCATTTAATTCAAACTTAAATTCATTGAAATATTTCCATAATATAATCTAAACTATGTTTTAATGCTTTTGTATTTTAGTTTTGACATCACGAGACTGACCGGAGGGAACGGGAGTGAAAATTTTAGTCACTTTGGCTTAGGGTCGTACAAAAAAGAAACTTTTTGACTTTTTAGAAAGTTTCTTTATGGACCCATTATTATACAAAGAAATATTTCTCAAAAAATATAAGCAGGGATGACGAAAGGAACGAGTCCCAGGGGGGTGAAATGGTCAAAATGCCCTACCCAAGAGTTAAAAATCTCGACAGACCTAATGCTTGTCCATAGACGCTAATGTTAAGGTTTCAAATCCTCG
>JAQIXI010000403.1:0-24332 GCA_034700165.1 Galumnidae sp. Gr-Ori-00277
ATTCATTATACATATAATTATCCCTAAAGTTTTGGTCGTAAATGTAGTGGATATAGGCTTTGCCCTCAAACCTTGTTATAACAGAAAACGAGTCATTTATTGCATTCGAAACCTAAAATAAAATAATCTCTTAATTCTGTGGACACTATTTATTATTTATTCAAATAAAATACTTTTTTAATTAAAGGAACGGCTATTACTATGAAATGTATGGCATATCCGGCGTCTCCGCCGCCCTTCGAAACTAAATTAAAGTGGTTTTTAGATGGAATTGAGATCACATCAGGTGATGAACACATGGAAGTCATAAGAAAAGACAGAACCACTTGGATTGTTGTCTCTAATTTAACCTTCACTATAACACACAAAGAGCCAAACATGAAATCATTCAAATGTACAGGTACAATTAAGTTTACTTAACTCATTTATAACTTAAGATAGGAATATTTAAGAATCGCACTTGATCATATGAACAAGTAATAATTTTAGTGATGTTCATTAATTCATAAAACAAATTAATGAAAATTGTTTGCATATTTCAGACATTATAGTCTTTGGTCAGTATATTTTATTATAATAGAGTCTTGACCATGATACAACGTAATGTAAAGGGTGAAATATTTAATATTCAACTAAATATTAAAGGGTTTATTTTTAAATTAACTAGATTATGGTATTTAGGAATAGTTATAAAAAAGTCTTTTTTCCGATTCATAGCTAACAATTTGAAGACTAATGTTTTCATTTAGGAATAGATATAAAATATAAATCTCTTAAAATAAAATGTTTATATGAGTATATGAGTAGATGAGCAAGGTCTAATTTAAAATTGGGATTATATTTAGATTAAGTCGAATTCACTTTTAATTTTAAATTTTGTTTTGAGGACTAATTTTTAAATTTATGGGAAAATTCTATTAATTAAATTAGAAATAAGAGTGAAGTGAAGATAATAATTAAATTTATGTCAAACAAGAGTTGATTAAACGATAATCAATGAAAACTAATTTCGATTAAACACTAATTCATTGAATGTGATGTCAAAGGATATACGTCTGCACTCAAAGAGGAGAGCGTTTCAGCCATTCATAAAGTGAATGTAATTTGTGAGTAAAAGTCACTTTACGTAAAATAATCCCATATTTCTTCTAAAAAAGTCATTTTTTGGTCACTGAGACAAAGTTAACCAATAATATATAGCCTTTTATTTAGCAAGATAAATGACCAAGTCTGGTTAAAATTTGCTAATGGTTCTAATGAAATCAGAAATTACTCTATTAAATGCCAAGAATATATTTGTTGCTTACATTTCATGACCCACAATGAGTTAAAAACACGAACCACTCATTTGTGGTTTAGATTGAATTTTTGCAAATTTTATGGAAATATTCTCTTTAATGCAATTTTCAGAATCGACTCATTTTTTATTAGAAAAGGTATGAGTTATGAGAGGATCAGATTTAAAGTCTTCCAAATGTAAAAGAATTATCAATTATTGATAATTTAAGTTAATAGTCTTATATTAGTTAATAATTTAAATTATTTATTGAATATCAAATTTTATTAAACTACCATGATAAATTTTGTTAATAAATTTCCTATAAATAAATTATACTTTAAATAAAATATATTGATTGGAGCAAGATCCATTAGATCCATAAAGTTCAAATGCAATAAATTATATTGACTATAAGAATTATATTCAAGGTTAATTTATAGTTTAATAGTGATGAGAATTATTACTTAAAATTTAAATATAATGATCTAGCTCATTTATTTGAGTTGGAGTGGAATTATGTCTGAGGGAAGAGAAATGGATGAGAAATCGTGAGTGGTTTTAGCGGTCAAATAGTGTTTCAGTGCTTTTTTCAGTTTTGTTTGAGTATATTATATACTTCTAAAAGTATGAATGAGTGCTTCCATTCAGTTCTTTAGAATATTATTGTATTCGAAAAAGTGATAACTTTTCCGTTGCTTTGCATTGAAAGGAGATATGATTTATGACTGACTTTAATACAAACATTGCTTCTCAGACGCACCGGATTTTCCAACTCTTTTGGGAATCAAAGATTCGTTGGTCTCAGTAGTGGCTGGAAATATAGTGAAATGCAAATGTGTCAGCTATTCGGGAAATCCACGGCCAGAGTTGGTTTGGCTCAATTCTGACAATCATGAAGTATGTGTCACTTAATAAGAAGTATTTCTATGCGAACCACACTCTGTCTCCAGTGATTAATTGTTTGAATGCGCATTAGATTAGCGCCATCTCATCACTCACAGGAAGTGGTGTGTCGTCCGAACTGGTGATTAGACCCGAACCTAAAGATAATGGCCAGATATTCAGATGTCGAGTTGTGCACCCGGTGCTGACCATACCATACGAAATATCCTTCAAACTAATCGTTTATTGTGAGTTCGTTTCGTAATAACTGTTTGCTATAATTATTATTGAGATTTAGATTTATTGAGTCTATTATTTATTGCATCCAATTTATTGTTTCTCATAAGACATACCAATGTCTCACCAAATAAGAATTGCGCAGTCCTTCAACTGTTCCTTCAGCTCTAGTTCTCCACTGTTTGCATAGCAATGATGACCCGTTACCCAAAATATCGATTCTCGAATCGGTTCCATTCTTTGATGTTTTTCTCTCAAAATAGCATTTAAAGAGAGAAACCGACAGACAATAGATTGCCTTAAATCGTGAGATCAGATCATTGGAGACAAGTCTTGCAATTTATTTAATCAAAAGAAAGAATTTGTGTCTTTTTTCTTGAAAAAAGTCAGTTAAGTGTCAGACAAGCCTCTCATGTATACCTCAATTGTATACCTGCTGTTCCAATCGGGGCTATAATATGTCGAAATGGGCAACTCATGGATACCAGTGCTGTGAACATATCGACCCAATTGACGCCAAATACCAGAATTTGATTCGCATTTCTTTTTTGTTTTGTATGGCACTACTATTGGCAATACTATTGGCAGTACTATTGGCACTGTATGTATGGCACTGAGAGGTGATATAAAAACCTTATCGACTTAAATGATTAATGGTTTGGCAGAACTGACACTCGGAAGCAGTTATGATAAAAAGAGAGTACATAGAAAAACACGCAAACGCTTGCCTTTAGCTTCAATTTTTATGCATCACTAACTGATAGACCCCTTCTATAGACTCCTTTGATTTGATCCAATGCCAGACAATAGTTTTCTGATAAATAAACTCTTATTTAACATACTTTTCCAACCATTAGACCCACCAAAACATGTCTTCATTGTGTTTCCACCATTTATTAAAGCAAACGATACGGTGAGTATTCTTCCAACTCTTTCCTCTTTCCCTTTACTTTTTTTGCCTATTATTGACTTTTTTATTGAATGACTCAAAGACTGAAATAAGAATTTAATGTTAATTCAAGTAATTTGAAAACTATGTTAAAACTTAACATTAGTTTTAATTTAAGAAACAGAACTCAAGAGTTAATATAAGTTATCGCAAATGTTTCATATATTTCAAGTGAATCGATATTTTTCATTCATTGGAGTCATCTCAGAGTATATTCATTACAGAGTATTGCGAAGACTTGATTTGTGAGGACATTCCTAATCAGAAATTCAGTGATCGCATCGACGCTAATGAAGTCAAGTTCTGACAATATCTGACTATTATTGTAATGATTGTGGATATACTCCGTTTGCGATATAAAACTCAGTTTTTAGGTTCCGACTGAATGTTTTCCGATTCTCTGCTTTTAATCTTAATCACCGAATAAAGCCATGTATTTCTTGTATGGCACAGACATAAATAGGGCGAACCATTTGTAGAGTTGTTTCCACGAATATAGACATGAACTCAATTCTGTTTGTTTAGCATTAGAGGAGAGACATATTTTCACTGATGATATCTTAATGATTACATCCAATATATGTCCGCATAAGTTATAGTTAATGTGATGTGTCCTCTGAATGACTCATCCATTCATTGTTTGTCTCATTAAACCCAACGTTGAAACAGAAAAGCAATTAATTTAATTTTATTGAGTCATTAAATTATTTCATTTGTTTATTAAAATTATAATTATATTAATATTTAATGTTATTTAATGGCAATAAAGATGAGAATCGAATGTCACACCACTGCCAGTAATCCCTCTGCCATTATTACTCTTCTGAAAAATGGCAAGAATTTGACGAATCAGTCCTTAGAATCACTTGAGAACAATAAAAGTGTTGTCCAAAATGATGAGAACAAGTTTTCGGCGAAAGTCACTAAAGCTTTTGCAACAATTGTGGCCTCAGTTGAAGATAATGAAAGTGTTATAACTTGTATTGCGACAAATCCTGTCATATCTGAAGGTGAGATCAGTTGTTCACTTGTTTTGTTCTTTTGGTGTATTATATTATTATTAAATGCTTAGAAAAGTCTTACTCTCGTTATTATATTCAATGATTTTCTGTTTCCTCTCTTCTCTCGTTTGATCTCAATTTGTGTAACGAAGGAGTGGTCAGAGCGGATGAAGTGCTTTCTGTCTATTGTAAGTGAATTGAATTCCACTAAAGTCTAACTCTTATTGTTTTTAAGTGAAAATTTTTATTATATATTTGTTTTTGGACTGATTTTATGGTTTGTTTGGTTTCAATATTAAGTTAAGCCTCAATTCGATGCATTTGAGTCACACCTGGATCTCAATGAATTTGAGGACAAAGTGGTCAATCTCTCCGCAAAAGCAAATCCTTTAGTCGATAGATATGTATGGAAACGCGTTAAGAAGTTTATGTCGAATGTGGGCCACATTGGGCGCAATGATCTCATCTCTTTATCGTCGGATAGCTCTGAAGAATGGGAAGACCTCACAAGCAAGAGCTCTATACGAGCGAAGGGATCAATGCTTTATATAACTAACGTATCGCGAACTGACTCCGGATTATATGTTTGCAACGCTTCCAACAAAATCGGAGACTCCACTGCTTTCCTCCGTTTGAATGTATTTTGTAAGTCATTCGAGAAATAAATTACTTTTTCTTCTCTTTTAGTTCTTATGTCGAGAAAAACAGAGTTTATCCTCAAATTTCATATTTAAATGCAGATCCGGCTGCTATTGTCAGCCTTAAAATTGTGACACAACATGACAGGCCTGTGCCGCGTGAAGGAGACTCTTATTTTCAATTACACTGTAAAGTGGACTCAAATCCAGTGGTAAAAATCAAATGGAAAAAAGAAGATATAACTGAAACCAATGACAATATCGATTGGTTTAGAGCTAAGCTTCACGAAGAGAAACACAATTTTATGCAGCGATTCTTTCAGATCTCTGTCCTAAATATTTACAATATTTCCCGAACGGATGCCGGACTCTATACTTGTTATACATTAGGAGAGAGTAAACAACTCTTAGTTAACGTCAAGTTTAAGCCTAAAATTGTGGCAAATAATTTGAAAATAGCCGCAGACTTAGAGGAAAAGGCAAGCATTACATTTGTTTGTTTGGCCACTGCTTTTCCTTATGTCCACTTCAATTGGAGCTCCAATTCCGGTGATATTGTCTCCAATTCCAAGTATACGATAACCAAAAGTAGTTTTGAGGAAAACTCGAAATCTTTCAAAAGTGAACTCATTATTAAAAAATTAAATCAAATCGATTTCAAGTCATATAAATGTATTGCTTTTAATGAGTTGGGCAGCGATGAAGTCTCCTTTAAATTGGTTAAGAAGAGTGAGTCCCATATTATTATTTTACTCATCGAACAGTTGTCTCACAAATTGTAAAAAAAAAGAAAATGTTTTCTCCTTTTATTTCCTTTTTTGTCATTTGTTTGACTCTTTTTTGTAAATAACATAATCTTATGATTTATTGTATTATAGATTTTCCCGAATCGCCAACAAATTTGCGAACAATAAATGTCAGCCAAAATTCCGTTTTGATTGCTTGGAATCCAGGATTCGATTCGGGTTATGAACAAAGTTTTCGCATCAGATATTGGAAAGTAATTTCAAAACCAGAAAACACTGAACTCTCCCTTCAATACAAATACGTTGTTGTGAACAATACCTTAAATGAGGTTTTGATAACAAACTTAGAACCGGACACTGAATATCAATTCACTATATCTTCACTTAATAGACTCGGAGAGAGTCTAATGAATAGAGACGTTCTGAGTGTCAGAACTCTTCCCTTAATTTCTAAAAGAAATTTAGAGACAGTATTTGCGTCGGCAGACGAACAGAAACTCGGATATAATAATCAGATGATTACCGAACAAATGATAGAAGTGTCGGCCATTGTCTCCGTTTCAGCGATATTTTTGCTCACTTTGTCTTCAATTGTGATTTGTTGTTACAGAAAGCGAAGGACAGCACAAGTGGCTCAGAAGAAAAGTAATTCACAAAATTCAAAAGATATGTCTTCAGTTAATAGTGCCACAGAAGAGCGGCCCTTCTCTATATCTGCGTCGACAACACTGGAAAGTGGCTGTAATTTTGATACAACTTTGTTAGAACAGCACCAAAACACAGATAAGTGCCTTTTTCTTACAAAAAGAGGTAATTTATTGACCATTTCTTTTCAACTATTGATCCACAAATAGTAGAAACACTTTAAAACATTTGTTGTTTTCATTCAATTTTCAGATTCTTTCGATGACTTTGATCTCAACAAAGTTTCTCAAAATTTCCTCTATAAAAGTCAACCGGATATTATCATAATTAACCAGGTCTTTTCACAAATTCATTTTCTCATTTAATTTCCGATTTAAATTTTACTCGTTTTGTTCAAAACCAATGATTTCCTAAAATTAATTTCAAATTTTGAATAAATGAGTAATGAATGAAATTTTTATGAAATTTTCAAAATATAAGTTAAATTGACTCAACTCTTATATTTCGATTTATCCAATATTTTAAGAAAAGCTAACAATCGATAGCTTTTTGTCTTAAAATAATTTTGTTATAAAATAAGTTTCAATTGAGACACAAATTTTGATTTATTTTTAGAGAAACATTTCATTTGATTTTTGCTTTAATTTCATTTCAAAACAACTCTTTTTGTATCTCTAATAACAATAATAAATATTTTGTCGATATTTTGATCACTAGATTTGGATTCAATATTTGATCCAATATTTACAATATTTTGTTCATTTCAAAGATGTTTTGTTAAAAATATTCTGAGATAATGTCATATCTTTTTACTGTCAGTAAATGACTGTCACTTTTCTTAAAAAACTTCAATTTTATTCTAATTTAAGTTTCAAAATATAATCCTTATATAAAAGTTTCAATTTTCTAAAATTAAATAATTTTTTGTTATATGAGATATTTCAAGCTATATATCAGTGATGTTATATCAGTGATGCTCAACAGTGAGTCAACACCAATACTCAACACTTATACTCAAACTAATGCTAAAACCCCTAATTTTTTAAAATGAAAACTTAATTTGACAAAATAACTAGGACATATATTTTTATTTTAATTAAACTAGTAAGGTTTTCCCATGTGGTAATTCATTCAAAAATGAGTCTGGCATCATTTGAAGGCTGACTCATTCAAATCAAGTAAATTCTATATCTAAAATTTTATCTGCTCTTCAATTCTTGATAATTCTGAGGGTTTTAACTATCAATTTTGTATTAATTATAAATAAAAAGATCCTGGTCATTGAATTTTAAACTTGAATTTTAAAATATAATTAGAATCTACTCAATATATATACTTTAAAAAATGATACCAAGCTCATTTTTATATGGATTTCCATGTAGGCAGTACTACTACTGTACTATTATTATTACTATTACTACTACTACTAAGAAGAGGATAAATTCAGAAATAGATTTGAAGTGCATTTTAAGGTTATTTAAACGATGGAAAAAAATTTAGTATTTTAAAAGCTATTGAGGGATGTATTGAGGGCTGGAATTCCCATTTTAGCCAAATATTCATTTCTTTGATGTTTTATTTACTCAATATGAAATTATAAGAATTCCTCGATAACTTAAATGACTAAAATGTTGAAAATTTGTTTTGCCATTTAGTTTGATGTTTGAAAACCCCCTAATGTTGGGAACTCTGTCCACTTTTGTCAGCTTTTTCTCAAATTTAAAAAGTATTGTCTTTTGGTCTGACGATAAGTAAAGAACTATTTTATTGTATACTTTAAAATAAAAGGATAATAATTTTAGCGTTTAATGTGTCAAATGGCTCGGAATGAACCGAAGCCACAAGAATTTACTTTTTATTACGTTATTAACTTTTCTGAAGACATTTTATTCTTTCTTTTTTTAGACAAAAAACAGTTTAATTGAGATTTTCGATAATGACTTCCCGTTAATAACACTGAATATGGATTTTAAATTGAATTAACCCATCAATGAATGAGTTCCTTATATAATAATAGATACTAGGTCATTTTATTTATCGAAAATTTGGTAGTTTTTGACATTTTGTTTCTATAAAATAAAACGAATGTTTGTCTCAATATTTTGATAATCAATTGATATATAATTTTGTTTCTAATATAGTGATAACCCTTTTTATCAAAATTAAATAAAGGAAAACGTTTTTTATTAATCTTTTTAGTATAAAAATCAAGTTTTCAATAATAAATTGTTTAGTTTTATCTAAAATCTAAACAATTTGAGTATAAGTTATACAGATTTTAGGCTTTTGTTCACTGAATTTAATGAAAGAAAGTATTAAATAGAAAGGAAAGTGAATAGAAAAAGACTGATTTAGTATTAAGCGAAGTATCCATTTAGTTTTAGTTTTAGTTTTAGTTTTGTTTTAGAGTCATTATATGAAAGACTGTCATCAAATCGATTGAAATTACATTTTGTGATCATTTAAAAAATCTGAGAAAAACAAGTCATAGAAATAAAACTAATCTCTTTGTATAGAATTCTTTAAATATTATTATTGATATTCTTTTTGAACAAAAATTTTTTTGTGATTTTGTGCACAAACTATGATTTAGAGAATAAGAAAAAAATAGTTGAATCTCCCCTTCAATCGATAAGAGTTGGATCTTTTATTATACTTTACAGTAGTTTTTGTAGTTCATTCAAACGCCTGTACTCTAGAAGAAGGCGTTTTACAATTTTCATTAGTTCTGATCACAATTTTTATACTTTTGAAGTATAAAATATAAGTGAAAGCCTAAGTTCTTATTTTCTACATCAATGATCAGGGTAATAGCTTTTCTATTAACTTTTTAAATATTTAATCAAAAATTTAACCAGAAACCTTTTTCGATTTAATCAGTCCTATTGGCGAAGACTAATGACATTTAAAAGTTTGTGACCCCTTTTGATGTCACAATCAATTAACTTTTGTTAGCGACTAATAATTAGTCTATAGTTTAACCTATTGTTTAACCCTTTTTGTATTCTTATGATGAGTTACATAATATTTATTTGTTAGGAGTAATTGATTTCATTTTACAGTTTATACATTTCAATGCATTCCTTTTGTCATATTTTTGATTTTATTTTTCAAAGTGTCGTCAGTTTTAGAATTGTTTTATAGTGATATCAAAGATTTGGTTTTTGTCTATCGTCTATATGTTGGTGTATCGATGATAAGCCTTTTGAACAAATTTTACGTAATATCAGGGATGGCCAAAAGGGATGGGTATTACGGAATACCCTTGGAGTGCAAAATCGGCAAAATACCCCCCTTGGATCTTGAACCCTTAACATTATCGTCTATGGACAAGCACTAGGTCTGCCGAGATTTTTTGCTCTAGGGTGCGGTATACCCCCCTTGGGATCGAGACCTTTAGTTATCCCTGGTAATATTAAATAACTTCACTAAATATAAGTCCCTCTAAACAGTGAAGTGAAAACCGGAAAATAATAAAACTTAATTAAATTTAGTTAAAAGTCTTTCATTGAGTTAACACAAACTTATAATCTATATTTAAAACAATCCATAACTTTATTACAATAATTCTTTATTTATATTTCTTAAAACTATTTTAGTTGTCTTTTAATTCAACTAAAATTTGTGGAATTTTAATATAATCTCTGATTAAATAATTGTTGAAAAGAAACTCTCAGAAACTTTTTCTGAATATTGAAAAATATTTCTCAGTCTATGGAAGACTCCATTCAATTCTTTGAAAAATATTATGAGAATTATTTCTAAATGTTAAGAGTATTTCTCTAAACGACCTTGTTGCAGTTAAATATTTATTATTAATTATTATTAATTGTAAATCATTAATACAGAGTTTCCCATTTAAGGATTAAATATTTATTTATAATTACTGAATTACAAACAAATGTATTGACCAAGGGCTAAATTTAAATAAAACATTACATTTTTCCAAGATTAAACATACAGGTAGGTAAATATGTAAATACAATGTAAAAGTGTAAACAATTTTCGTTAATATATTTTGTGTTTGATTTGAAAATTTTCGACATTTCTTAGTATACATTTTATTTGTTCAAATGCTCAAGCTCAATTTGCTAAAACTACTATTCTTACTTTTAAAGGTGTAATGAAAGACAAAATCACAATAAATCCTTTTAACCCCTTTTCTGAAGAATCATTTGAATAATGAGTACATTTTACTAAATTAGTTGAAGTGTTTTTTGAGTAAATTTAGTAATTTATTAATTAATATACAAAGAATACAATAAATGGTTAACTAATTAGAATATTTTGAAAATTTGTTTTAATATTTAGTTGAATTAATTTTGATTTCAAGTTTGATATAATTTTTGAAATTTGATTTTGATTTTCGGCATATGTTTGAGTCAATTCTTTGGATGTGATTGAAGTGAACTGACTCTCAACTGCATTAGAAATATATTAAATTTCTCGTTTGAAAAATTTGCATAAAAGTGTTCGTCAGATCATATATTCAAAGGCAGTTCTATTCACTGAAATTATTCATAAAAAAGTAATATATTTTATTTAAGTCAACGTTTATATTGTTTTCTCAGATTTCAACTGAAAAACACCCAAAAGAGCTGTTCTAAGCCTTAATTTATTAAACATTTCTTTGATTTTTTGTCGTTTTTGCCATTTATGCTAAACTTCTTTAAAAAATAAAATGTTTTAATGAATAGAAGATATCATTTTCTAATTTGAGTTTCATTTTTAAAAAACTAAAATTTAGTGAAAAATTACTGTTACTCACAATCCAATGGATTGAATCCATATAAAAATACTCACAACTAATCATTTTATTATTCATTCATTTTTGAAAAATTAGATAATTATTCCTCAATTAGTTAAATGATTTGTCGACAGACGTAGTGCTCTTTCATAGACGTTAATGTTAAGGTTTCAAAATCCCAGGGGTTATCTTGCCGATTTTGCTCTCCCAGGGTAATCCGGGAAACCCCCCCCCCTTTCTCCATCCCTGATATTAAGAAATGTAACAGAAGTATGCTTTTAAAAGGTTAATATTTTACTAAATAATTACAAAATTATTGTAGAATGAAATGAAAAGCTTGGTCAACTACCTCTAATAAATTACACAAATTTTAATAGCTTGCATATTTCATTTATCATGATGCTTATTTTAAAATAATATGAAAAACCAGTTTTATTATAATTAATTATAAAAATATTTTGCATTAATTTTATAAATAAATGAATGCATTGAATGACAGAAAACAATTGAAATTAATTTCTAGACTTCAACTCAATATTATTTAATAATTATTTAAAGAAAATCTATTTTTATTTGAAATTAACGAAAACAATAAAATGCGACAAAATTTACTCAAATTATATTTTATTGACTTTTTTTTCACTGAAATAATGATATAAATGTCTAGTCTTTGCAATTATTAATATTATTAATATTATTAAAACATTTGATGAATGAATGTGCCTTTGAATCGATGCAAAACATAAATAATAGATTTATGAACAAAGATTTGATTAAATGGCAAAACATTATTCGTATTAAGAATTAAAAATTGTTTTTCTTTTAATACTTTTTAATGAAGTATTATAATAATAATTCGATGATTTATTAATTTTCATATTATCTCTACTTATATCAGACATGGCAAATAGGGGGTATTTCGAAATACACCCCTGAAGCCGAAAAATTGCCAAAAAACCCCCCTGAGATTTTTAAAATTAACATTAACATTACGTCTTTAAACTTAACATTACGTCTATGGACAAGCACTAGGTCTGTTGAGGTTTTTAGCTTCCAAGGAGGGGTATACCCCCTGGAGATCGAGGCTTTTGCCATGTCTGCTTATATATAAATCTAGACATAAGGATAAATTTGTTGTGGTTCATCTTGAAACATAAGTTTCAAAAGTACCATGATTAATAAGGATATGTTTTTTTAAAAAAATATGTGACAAACATTTGTCATTTTAAAGGAAAACTCAAATAAATATTTGTTTAAAAATTTTAAACACTTAAACAAATATATGAATTATTAATTAACATCAAATAAAATGTTGACTTTAAGACAGTCAACTTTTTAACAAGCAAATTCTAGAATATTAGAACAAATATTATCTTAACTAGTCATAATAATTAAAATTACTAAGCTTTTATCAAGTTGCAATTGTTGATTAAACTGTTTAATTGATTTGTAAATAAAATTTTTAAAATAATATTAAATGCAGTCATTTATCTGTTGAGTATTAAATCAGTGGTAAAGTAACCGATTGTGTAAAGCAATTTCATAACCCCTAACACCAAATGAATAATAAATTTATGGGTTTTGTTAACTAATCAATTGGATTAACTAATTTCACTTTACCAAGCTATTAATACTTTACTCAACCGATAAATAACTGTATAACTTACTATAATTCATAAAATTCAGGCTTTTATTCAATAAATATTAATTGCTTTATATCAGATAATCCAAAAGCTAACGAATCTATTGATTCGGATGAAACAATAATTCATTATTCAAAAGACAAAGAGTTGTCTTTTGGATTCCATTTAAAATTTAAATTTTAAATTATTTGGACTTCAAAACAAGTGCTCTTAAAGAGTCTAAAGAATTATTTTATTAGAAAATATCCAAATTAGAGACACATTTATAAAAAAAATGGCTTCAAATCGTTTAATTCAATCAAAAATAACTAATTTCTTTAATTTCTTAAAATCTTTAATTATTTAAAACATTTCAATAGAATATTTTTACTTAAGTTAAGCCAAAAAGTTGAGAATTAACTGTAAATCATAAAATTTTGTATTTCTTTGTCTTTTCTGATAATAAATGTTTTCTACATTTATTTTAGATTCAAAACGAGAATCAGTTAATAATAAAAAATATGTGTTGTCTGTTATGTTGTCTGTTATGTATGTCAATATATTATTCTATGATTTGTTGTTATAAAAAAACTAAATTTTAATTCAATTATTTGTAGTCATATCCACAATCGGATGAATGCCTTGAAATTCATCAAACATTTAATGACAACGAATATAATATGAATGAACTGAATATTGAAGGAAACCCGGATTGTAATGATTACAATCAACAACAAAATCAACAGAAGATTAAAAGAGTGACTCTATTAAAGCCAGTCCTCAGTTCATATCAATTAACGACTTTAAACGAAGAAAATGAAGAAATCTTATGAAAATACTTTCTTTTGATTTGTTGTTTGGATTCAATAATTAAAGACTCGAAAAGTGTTATAATTGACGCCATCGGTTACCAAATAAGTATTGATTTGTGAACTTTGGTTTTGCGAATATGTCTTTCTATCGTAATTAAGAGTTAATAAATCAAATCTCAAACTTTATTATAAGGAATAGAGTTATTTGGACTCAATATGTGTTCATTTATTGCAAACAACAACTGATAAGAGTTTTTTAAGATTTTTGATATATTTGTTGTATTTATAGATCAAATGATTTCCTAAATAATTAATCAAATATTATTGCAAACTATTCTTTACTCAAATTCAATGTACAAAATATTGTTTATAAAATGTAATTTAATTTGTTTTGTAGTTTTACGAGAAAACAATTATTGCTCTTCTTTTTGATGAACGAAATCAGTTTAATTAATATTATGTTAATAAAAATGCGGTCATTTTGTTAATTATGAAAATAAAAAATAAAAAATTTGATAAATTTGTTAAAATATATGAGAAAATCATTGTCTAATAGAATCTAATGTTTCTTTTCCTGTATTAGTCAACGAATCATTAGTATTGTGTTGTTTGGACCCAATATTTCATCCCAAATGGTATTTCATGTGTGAGTTGTCCCGCATTTCATTGAATCAAAATTAGAATTAATGTTATGTCAAATCCCATATAAAAAATTGTTTTTTGGCCCAAACGTCACATTTTTCAAAAGTCAACTCAAAGTCTATGAAACAGTTATTCGACATAAGAACACATCCCTTTTGATGCTTTCATTTGTATCGACTTATCCATCATTACTTAACAATCGGAAGGAATATAAACAAAAATAGTGTCAATTCTTTTCTTTGGTGAGCCCTCAAACTCTGACAAAAGACCAAAAAGAAACAGAATTTTTTTCAAGACTTACAATGACTTAAAGTTAATAAATGGTATGAATACTAATAATCGATAAAAAATACAAAATTTTTTATTCACTCAATGAGAAGAACTATCAAATGATAGATTTAAGAACTCTATTATATAAAATATATTAATTAATTTTATCTGAAAATTCTGAGCCCACTCTTAGTTTGTATTGAAGACATGTTTTGTAGAGCAGAAAATTTTTCTAAAAATTATTACGAAAGCCTTAAATCTATAGAAAAACGTGATCTTCAACTAAATATAACTACAAATATGTCAATAAATAAGTATCTATTAAATCATCAATCAATCAATTATTGCTTAATTAACTATTCATTACTTATATTATTTGAGAAAAGCTATAATTTAAGATATAATTTAAGATGATCTTGATAAAACTATAAAAATAATCGATTGAAGACAAATATTAAATTAAAAGTTTAGAGTAATTGTTTGACTTTTTGAGAAAAATAAGGCGAAACTGAAGAAACAAATACTGTATAAAATAGAAATTTCAACTTTGCATTAGAGTATGGGTTTATTCGAGCAGAAACTAAGCTATAAAAAAGTGGCACATCATTAGCCGAATGTCAAAATTGATTACCGATAGATAACAATGAAATTATTTCACCCAAAATATTGAATTTTTCACTCAAAAAATTTGGACTCAAATTTGAATAATTTGTAGCCAATAATTGATTGAATTTTGAGGATTTGATAAATCATTGAGAATCAGTTTTTACGCTTTTTTAACAGCAATTACTAATGGGTTGTCTCAACAAAAATATGTCTTTTTTGAAATATTGTTTTCTTTTTGGTTTTTAAAGAAAATCTTCAATTTGTTCTCAATTCACAAGTGTTTTGTCGAATGATAACAAAATGGCGATTATCCTTAATTTTGTTTCTTCTTCACATAAGTTTGTACTTTCAATTCTTTTTATCAGAATATTTCAGACCTTTTATTTGAAACTTCAAAGAAAATGAAAAATTCCTTCGCTTTAAAAAATTGAAGATATTTTCAGTAATAAAATTTACAAATATTTTGTATTTTTCAAATGCGATATTCAACACATTATTCAAAACATAAATTATATTTTCAATTCATTCTTATATTTTTCGAAGTATTTCATCAAAATCTGAATATAAAATTGAGCAAGTTAGTTTAACTACTTCATTTTAACTTAGTATCGGAATATTTGAAATGTGCCCTTGCAAATATGATGTATATAACCAGAAATAATGCTTAAAATTAGAATTTATTTTGATTTAATTGTATAATCAAATGTACTTTTAAAGACATTTTTGATAGCCTTTTGCATTACTTATTCAATTATCAAGAATTAATCAATAATCATGATACAATATTTAGGAAAGGTGTTTTATTTTATACTTAAAAAAGGTTCTTTTATTTTATACTAATTTAAAATAAAATTTTCTAATAATAAATATACAGTGAATGTGAAGACAATGTCGTGAGAATTTGGATCAAATCAATGAAAAAGTCTTTGAATGTCATTATAACGACTCAAACAATAATTACTAATTATTATAATAAACTTCTGTAATAACTATAAAAAAGATGATTTTAATTTTTTTTAAAATAGTATAAATTTCCCTGTTGTTTATATCCTAAGTTGTTTACTGATTTCTTGTGCTTTGCCCCCTAAACACCTGGGTGGTTCTACTGTATTTCCAAATTTTATAAAAAAAATCAATTTATTTGTTTATCTTTGACATTCTATTGCTAGTTTATTTTAGGTTTAATCAAAAAGTGTTCAATATCAAATTTGTTTCACTTAATATTCTTTATTAAAATATTTGGGATCTCAACTGTTCCAGATTCTAATAAAGCTAGTATTTGATATAAAGTTTATTTTCAAACTGACAATTCTCTCGTTTCTTAACAGATATAAATTATCTTGGTGACATTTTGAATATAAACCCCATTCAAAATTAAACACATAAATTACTTGGTGAAGTTGGTTGAATTCATCTATAAATTGTTGAAATATGTTTAGAAATGTTTAGAATAATTTTAACATTGATAAAAATAAACTTAACTTGGTTCAAATTTATTCCAATTAAAATTTTATAAAACCCAATAATCCTAGATTATTTTGTTGTAAATCAATTGTTTGATTCAAAAGTTATCAAGGATTATGAAGGTGACCATAAGTTATGTTAAAGATTCTTAATTTGCAGAAATTACTGAACTCTCTCTCTCTCTCTCTCTCTCTCTCTCTCTCTCTCTCTCCCTCTCTCTCTCCCCCTCTCCCTCCCTCTCCCCCTCCCTCCCTCCCTCTCTCCCTTTCTCCCTCTCTCCTCAAAGAGTCACTCACTCTCCCACTCGGATGAATCACTTGAAAGCTTTACTAGATGTCATTTTGGTTTACTTATGATGAAAGTGACAAAAGTCTTCGATTAGGGGTTTCAGATAAATGTTGACAATATGTCTAAAATATGTTTTAGTTTCTTAATTTTTTTTAATATTAAGTTTATTTTTATTTGATTACAATATGAAAGTAATTAACTTTTATTTATTAAAAATTACTTAAATAACATTTAAAGAGTAGTTAATATAAAAATCAATTTTCGACAATAATTTATTGCAATCAATTCATTTAATATTACAATTAATTGATAACAAAGGTTTGTATTTAAATTATACTAATTTATTAATCCTTTCGTCGTTTTTCATTTAAAAGATTATTTGATATAATTATCTTCAAATTCATTAATTTTTCAAAATAAAAATCATATTTCAATTAGAAATTCTAAGTTTTGTTTAATAACAAAAAAATTTAAAAAAATAATAGTTTTATTCAATTTTATATTTATTTTAATATAAAATTGAATAAAAGCCGAGAGTTTTATAATAATTTCTTAAATTTTTATATATTTTTATATTGAGATATAATTTGATGAATAATCTATTCAATCAAACTATGAATAAATGTTCATTTATCACAAGTCTTCTAAATTAAAATGACCTAGGCTATTTTAAATAATTATTTGATTTAAAAAAATGGAAACAAATTGAAACTACATTTTAAAAATTATTTCTGGGTTTTTCTGAATTCATAGAAAATGATAAACAAATTTGTTTTTGAAGTAAAAAAGAGACAAATATTTTGAGTGATTTATTCGATTTTTCCTTAAACTTGAAAATATTTTCATACATTTGTTCAATGAATTAATAATTGAATGTAAACTCGCGAATATTGCTTAAGAAAAAGAGGAAAAAATAATGTTTTTTTTCTTATTTTTAAGTGCATAACTAACACACCTTGGAATTAGCCCATATTCTTATATTTATATATATAATGGTTTACTTCCCAAAAGAAATATTTTTCTGAAAATAGCCTTGAATTGAAGTGACGCCCAGAAGAAGTGATTTAACTAAAATATTCTTAGTTTTATTAAATATTATTAGTAACAGACATATGAACCTTTCCCTTACCTTATTATACAAATTGCAAACCACTGACAGAATTGAGTAAATGATTTAATAGTTGAGAGTTGAGGTAAAAACCAATAAAATTTATTTTAAAATGTTTTTAAGAAACTCTTTTTTTATTGAAACCAGAAATATTTGATATGTATTTGAAAAATAAGCCAGACCCATTAATTAGAATAATTTTCTTTATAATATGATGTCTCCCACGTCAGTCAGTTTTCAATATTTTAATGTATTCCATAATAATTAACATTAGTGTCAAACCATTCATTCGCTTCAATAGAGAATACTTTTGAAATATTCGACAGAAAATGAATTCACAAAATTTAGTCCAAAAATCGTTACAAATGACACACTTTTCTAGTATTTCAACAAATAATCCAATATTTCAGTTGATTTCAATGTTTGTTTCGATTCGTATCTCAATTGTGATCTAATCTATAGACAATTTCTCAGAGAATTTCCTTAAAACAAATATTTGTTTCGAGAAAACTATTGAAATGATTTTGAGGACTGATTGTCGTCAAAACGATTGCAGCCATCCTTTGGAAGTCGAGCCAAAACCCATCAAATCATTAGAAGTTTATATAAGTTCATCACTAGTTGTCTACTAAAAAGTTACGATAAAAGTAATTATAAATCAATTAAGTGATCGCCAGAAGGGACTATAGAAGGGCCAACAGTCCTGAAAAGATGTCACCCCATTCCGCCGAAATCTCACCAAGCCTAATCTAAAACCACTAAAAATTTAGATCCCATTCACCAAAAGTTAGTTTCTATTTCACAGAAATATTTGTCTTCTTTTATATAACCGTAAATATTTCTCCCACTTCTGACCGAGATTAAAAACACCTTGTTTAAATAATAACAAGATAAAGTGAATTGATTCGAGAGAGAGAGAGAGAGAGAGAGAGAGAGAGAGAGAGAGAGAGAGAGAACTTTGATAAAAATAATCGATTAAAATAGTAATTAATTTGGAAAATCGATTAAAAGTGTTATTTTTGGTGCGAGAGATTCGGCAAAATGAGCCGGAACACCTGAAAACACGGAAACATAATTTTCTAGAGCTTTTACCTGAAATATAGTCAGAAAACATTACTATCACTCAATTAAATGTATTGATAAGAAGATTGAATTTTATACAGACTTTAAATGAATTAAAGTTATGAAATCACTTAAATTGAGTGCATTCAACACATATTTGTTTTAAGAAAATTTATTATCAAAACTAAAAAATGTTTTCAATTCAAATAAATTATTAGTTTTTGTTATTATTAATAAAATTGAAATGATTTCAGAAACATCTGATGAAACAAATTCTTTGAAATTATATATAATTTATATAAACTCTAAGAATCGGAGAACTGCATAGAATCTTATGATATAACGAAAACCTGGTTATAATAACTGGTATTTATGTTTATATGTGTTTAATATAAAATAACGTAATGTTATTCACATTATGGCAAGAATTGCAAATTTGATGCAAACATGACTTTTCGGGACAACATTTCGTCGAACCCAAGGGATGATTATTTGCCGACAAGTCTGGCACCAGACTGTGATGGTCTAAATTGTTGAGGAGTGGGTCCAGTTTGGGCTGGTCTTGCATTTCCACCACTCGGCTTATTTGCGTCACTGTCGTCCTCTTCATCTTCAGGAGGAGCGGTAGTCGGAGGCGGTTCACTAATTATATAGAATTAAATTACATAAACAATATGTTAATTGAGTGAAGGCATACCATCCGGCAACAGTTGTGGCCAATTCACATCTCAAAGTATTTGGATTGAAAGCAAGTCCTGCCGGACATCTCTGCAAACGGGGATAACCGCCGACGCAAAGCCAGTAACGGACACAACTCTTCTCAATAAGAACGGCTCCATTCGGTACATCCTTACAGATGGCTATCAATTCAAGTAATTTGAAGTTAAATTGAAGACTAAAAAATTAGTTGAAATAACTTACGATGTTTTTGACAGTCGGGAACGTTGTCCGGCCAATCGCAGGAGTGAATCACATCGTTATACAGCAAAGAGAAGGGACACTGTTGAATAGTAGCCGTTCCATTCCAGCAGTGCCAGTATCTGGTACAGGAAGTGGCATGGGGAAATACTCCGTACTGCCACTGACAGTTATCACTAGTTATTGGTTGTTCTGTTTTGGAGTCATTCCTTAATATTTACAAAATTAAAGACAATTTGCAAACTTACGTCCCATAACACGAGTGCCATCGGGACAGCCAACTCTATGAGGATAATCGCAATTGGTTACTAAACCTCTTTTGTGTCCGGCGAAGGCCAAGCCATTAGGACAGGCCTCAATTACTGCCTCTCCATTAGAATCGCAATCATAATAATAATCGCAATACTCTTCGTGAGGAAAAACTCCACTATTTTTGTTTCTGCAGAGGTTTTGGGCCGCCTGTCCTGCTCTTGCCTGACACACTCCTACAAAAGGTAATCATTTCAAACAAATTCATTAATAATTATCATTAAATAGTAAATCAATATTTGACGAAAGGCTTTAAATATGAATTAAAAGGAAAAGACTCACCGAAATCAAAATAAGTGGAGAAAAGAAACGTAAATAGGATTAAAAACTTCATAATTTGTTGAGTTATTGTTGTGAACACCGACTGACTGAATACGTCTTCGATGGTTCGTCTCTTCGAACAATTCTAATCAATTCTTTTCAATACAATGACCTTTCATTAGATTCGAAGAAATAGAACAACAACTTCAAAGTGGGACGACTGACAGTTCCGAGCGCTCCGACAGCTCTCTTCAGATTGGCTAACACTGGGACTGACCTACAAGAGAGTAACTTAACTTATTTTTATGATTCACAACTGGATCTTAAAATATAGAACATTGGATTCGAATCGCAATAAATAGAAATAATTATTAATTTTATCAAAAGCTATGAATTTCTTACGATTTTAAAGATTAGGTTTGGCTTTGAAACAGAATATCAATGAGTAATATATGACGAAAACAATTCTTAAATAATCTTTTCATAAGTGTTTTTTGGGTGGGATTTATTTCACCATCACTTTTGGGAAACACGATTTCCAACACTTTTCATAGAATTTTAAATTTGTTTTTGAATTCATTACAAATATTTCCTTTTTTTGAGATCAAATAAACTTGTTTTCAACGAATCAATTAAAATATTTAGCATTTTATCATTTTATCATTTTTTCTCGTTTTATCTCAAATTAATATTTGTTTCAAATTATATTTAGAAACGGTTTCTATTAATTAAAAGTTACTGAAAACAAAATTAGCTCTTTTTAGGTTGAAAATTGCTTCTAGCTCTCTTACTTCATTTTCATGGTTCATCACTAACTATGACCAAGGTAATACTACTTTGGTTATCAAAATACGCATAAAAAATAAATATAAATACTATACGATTCTGTAAGTGTTAAGGTCTATTACACCTTGGTAGTCATTAAACATATAACTATTGAGTGATTGAAGTCTCATAAACTGTTATCAAAATGAAAACATTTGCTCAGAAATTAGGACTTTTCGATAAAAGATGTTTTGCTTGAATTGTCATGGTCATATCTTATAGAACATTCTAAACACATAATATTACTTGTGACCAAACTTAATTAGCCCTCACTTACAGTTGAAACAAATCCATTTTTATTCTGAACTATTCTATTAACAATCTTAACAAGTTCTATTCATTTTTTAGACATAGTTTACGACATCTTTTGTCTTTATTTCAAATTAACTAAAAATCGAAGAATAAATCAATAAAATGATTGTATGAATCGGCAAATGAGGGAAACATATATTTAACACAATTTCTATAATAAATTATTCCCTTATATTTTAGGGCATTTTCGACAACTTTGGGTGACAACAATTTTAGTGATAATTGTTAATTATTTTAAAGTATTCCAGGTAATAATCCAGGTAAAGGGGTTTAATGGACGTAATTGCTGTGAATTTTGATAAATAAATTGGAGAAAAGGGAAACAAATTATGCAATCGATTAAAGTCTAGATATAAAGCCATTTGAGGTGATATTAACGATAACTAACTCTAACCAAAAAAGTTTAGTTAAACTCAACTCTTAGTCCTTTAAATATCGATTTACTACAGAACTAAAATTTGTTAATAATTTGTGTAATAAAGGGTGAGTTTTAAACTTTTTGCTCAAACATTTGTAAATATTTTTAAAATGATTTCTGCAATAAATTAATTTAATGTTTTTCTTAATTCATTTAAATAATAACCCAAAAGTTATCACTAATTTGTGGCCATTTATTTAGTTTTTGTTATCATTTTGTCGTTAATAAGTGGTTAATGACTGAAGATTTTATGAGAAAATGTTTGCATTACTTAACTGTTTAAATGAAAACCATTTATATTCAATTGAAAACTTTTACAGATTATAAACTTATATTGAGATGTATTGAGACATAACTGACACAACTTTTCCAAATTATCACTCATTTTGTGTACAAATAAAGTAATTATACTTTTGTTAATCTAATTATTGTTAAAATATCTTTTATATTAGAAATTGAGTCAAATTTTTTGTTAAATAATTTATTACTGTTTTTGAATGAAACATAAAATCGAAAATTTTTTCAATTGTCTAATAATTTCATCACACAATTAATAAATATGCAAGGACATATTTAAAAAGTTGATAGAATAACTAAATGAGCAATTTTTAATTTAATTTTTTTAGATTTAATTTAATACAACTGATTAGCATAGCTTACAGATTTCGTACTTGTAAGGTTGGTATAATAAATGAGAAAAATTTATGAAAAATAAGTGTTATTCTTTTGTGTTTAATAAGAGTTTAACTCCCGATTTATAAATTATTAAGTTTTGTATTTTCTTAAAATTAATCAGATTAAATTTAAATTGGTAAAAGAAGATTAGAAATAAAAAATGAATATAATTTTAACAACTTTATCACTTCAAAGTTTTTAGTTTAAAAGTGAAATTTTATTTGTTTTCCTTAAATCAACTGTGTAAATTTAGTTTAGTTACATTTAATTTTAATATTTGTTTATTATAATCAGTTTTTGAATACTAAATTAAATATAAATTTTTCTTATTTATTATACCAACCTTACAAGTACGAAATCTGTAAGCTATGCTGATTAGTGATTATTTGACCAAATTATAGGTAAAGTTTATTAATAAAATATTATTTCTTTTAGAAACCAAAATTTTAGTATTTTTTTAAACGAGGTTAATTTTATTCAAATTTTGAAATAAATGAATACACTCTTTGTTCGATATAGCCAGGTGCAATTTATGTACTATATTGTTTTTCCATTTTTACTTCATGAAAAGATCTCATCTCTTGTTTTCAATACATTTTGAAAGAAAATTTGTTAAAATATTAAAATGTTTATCATTTAAATATTTCATTGAATTTAATCGAAGCATTTTTTTTTATTATATTTATAAAAAAGAAAATGTCGTTAATAAAGAAAAACTAATTTATTGATAGATTACCTAGTTACCTCATTATTCAATAAAACTCCAAATTAACCTTGAATGTAACTCGAATTCCATTAGAATTTTGGGTTATATATTGTGTTAAGACATTCATTTCTCTTGTGTCGACTTTTTTGATTAAATAAAATTTATTTCATTTATTTAATAAATGAATTATGAATTTTATGAGTCTCTCATAAATAGAGAAAACTTTCATCGGTTACTCTCAAAGCATAGAATTTTATGTTCAGATATTCTTAAATTTTAATCCAAAATTGATTTTTTTCCTTAAAATAAACTAATTTTGATTTTTTTGTTGTAAAGTAACCGATAAAATGGGAAAATACTCCACACTTTTTATGGGCGCCTCTGTTATGGATTTGATAACGTGAGTGACATTTGGGTTCATTTATTTTCATTTTATTCAAAAAAGAAGACAAAAGATATGTTAATCTTTGAATAAATTGGATATTTATTTGTTTGTTTGACATTTTCTCTGATATTCGATATTAAAATTGTTTTTTAAATTAATTCCGAAAATAATGTCATAGATTTCCGATTATATGGAATCAATTATTTTACAAAACACTATAATTTAGATAAAAATACTCTTATATTTGATATTTTGAGTATTTATAGATATTTTGGATAACATTACTTCTAAACGATTTGTTTTAATGTAAACCCAAAGTTTAATACTGCCATTAACTCAACTCAAGTTGAAAACATTCTTCATTTCTTTTATTATTATTATTATTAGACTCAATGACTGATCTAATTAAGTGGTCGGAAACCAAAAGATAGTTAATAAAAACCGTCAATTAATAAGATCGGTCACAAAAATGCACTGTTTATAGTAGTTTTGGTTTTTAAATTTAGTTAATTAGATTGGTCAAAA
>JAQIXI010000404.1:0-24328 GCA_034700165.1 Galumnidae sp. Gr-Ori-00277
GAAATCGAATGAAATAGAGTACCTTTTGAGGCTGGGAATAGCACACGACAAGCACGAAATGGTCTGATCTCCTTTGAAGGAAAAGTTTTTTTAAAAATTTATTTTAAACTTAAAATTAGGAAAATAATCACTAAAATGAAGAGAATATTAAATCATAAAAATTTAAATTTAAAATTAAAAAATAATTAAAAATACAGTGAACATATAATTAACTTAAATGGCTTCTTAAGGGATGATTCAAAACATGTACAGTTAAACCTCCTATCTTGAACCTTCCTAACTTGAATTCACGTCTATCTTGGATTCTTAATCCTGGTCCCAACCGATTCAAGATAGGAGGGTTAACTGTATTTCTAAATGTTTATCTAATTATTGAAAGAAAGATTTGTCACTTTATATTTGCGAAATTACGGACTAATAGGATATAGTTTCTCAAAAAAATTTGACCGTTTGATAAATCGGATAAATCATATGTTTAATGCAGGGATGGTCACCATACAAGATCACAGGCGTTCAGATTTAGTGGCAGAATCGTTAACACTAATTGCTGGAAATCTTCAAAGTTTAGCAGGTTCACCTTTTATTGCAATTATGTGAAAGATTTTTGACCGCCCGAGGAGTTGAGGAGTTGCACTCTACCAAAGGGTCTACCCTTGGCCATTCCTATTATATCGATGTTGAAAGATAAGAAATAATTTATTTCAAATAAATAAATTAAATTCCAATAATTTCCTTATTTCAAAGTTTTCGATTAAAATGAAATTCAATTTATTTTTCTTAAAAATTGGTATAAATTTAGTTAAATTTAATTGAATTTTAATAATTATGTAAATTAAGTTTGAGTTTTAAATTGTTATTTAAAGTGTTTCTGTCTTTTGAAGTTTTGTTTAATTTTTAAATAAATGAACGCATTTAAATAAAAAAAATTGTAAATTTAAACTTAATTTACTTAATTTTGAAATTAAATTAAACTAAATTTATAAAATTTAAAAAAATAATCGAACCTCACTTTTAATCGAAAAACTTTTAAATGAAGAAATTATTTTTTATTTTAAATAAATTCCTATTTATCTGATTTATCAAACGCTCAAATATTTTTGAGACTCTATACCCAATAAGTGGATAATTTCGCACTAATTATCAGATATCGAATCGTTTTAAAGAAGAGACACTTTTGGGAAATTATTTGCATTAAAAATATCTTTTTGTTTACAACATATTTATTAAATTAAAATCAGGTTTTAATGCATTTCTAAAAATTTTTAAAACAAGTTTTTATTCGACATTTTTTAATAAAAATTAAAAATAATTTGTCTTAATTTCGATAATATTTTTAGAATAAATTTTTGAATTCAATTATGTTTTAAAACGGAATAAAAGCAATCGAGTAAATGATCGCATCGATAGATATCCAAATTCATATTTTCGAGTCTTGACTTGTCTTTTGTTATGTCTTCAGATTTCCAGATTTGTTCCAATTCTGAACACAATTTAATCAATTTTCTGATAATATTTTTGAGAGTTTTCTGTTCGTAAAAAATCGTTTTTTTCAAATTAACGATAAATTTGTTGTGAATTTGAAGCAATTCTTCAAAATTAGTTAAATTATTAAATTCTGGAATCATTTGATTGATGTGAGCATTGATTTCATTCATTAAATAGTTGTATAACTTATTGACACTATTTTCGAGTTTGAATCTCATTATGAAAACCTCTCTTTTGTCGGTTAATCCGGATTTGAATTCTTTTGTAAACATTAAGTGATCCAAAAGCCATTTACTGTACTTTACTTTCAGTAAAAGTTGAAATACATTATTGAAGAGAGAGATGTTATCGTCGTTAAAGAATACACCGAACGGCCACTCAATCGGACTATAAATTAAGTGAAGATTTTCGAAAAACTTTAGCGGTTCTAAACTGAGTCCATCACAACTGATGAATGGCTTAATATTTGGAATCGAATCAAAAATTATCTCATTCTCGAGTGTATATAAATTATCGATTTTTGATGAATTGATGGCATTTATGTTTTGGAATAATTCGAGACAATAAACGGGCAAAACATTACTCGAACGCAACAAAAAATAGTCACAAAAGTTATTGAAATACTGTTTATATTCTTCAATAATCATTTGAATCAGTTCTGAACAAATGTTGGAACAAATCTTATCAATGGTTTGAGTCAACGCTTCGTTTATTATCATTTCAATTGGTTTTAATGGGTTTTGAGGCAAATATAGTTCTGGAAAAGAGTTTTGTTCACATAATTCAAAGTCAATGTTGTAGTCATAAAAGGGATTGTATTGAGTGTAGACATCGAAATAATTGAGGTCTGAATCGTATTCAGTCTTTTCTGATTCATTCATTGCTAAAGATTTTGGAATAAAATCGTTAATTGTTTGAAGACTTGCAGAGGATTTAGTAATCACTTGACTTTCGATGGAATTTGTAATCGTTTTGTTTGAAAGACAGTCATTATTTCGAAGCAAATCATTTAAAGTATTGAAAAACTTATTAAACAAATCAATGGATTCATTGATTTGAGATTTTGTTTGAAAAATGAGTTTTCTGGACATAAGACGAGATTTGGCGGACATTAATATTTTGTTTAAATGTTTGGCTAAAAATTCTGGCATTTCTTCCAAATCGTCGACAAGTGTTAGACAATTGTCCCAAAAGTTGATTGAAGTGAACTCTTGAGAGGATTCAACGAAAACAAATTCGTGATGAGAGTCACGAATCACACCATTTGTTAGAATGTAATCGAAGTAATCGAGAGTTGGTTTCAAACAATCGATAAAAAGTTTGTAAACAATACCTCTGATGGAAGTCTTCTGGAAATCAATTCTTTCATAAATAGAGTTAAGAATTGCAAAACTCATCGAATAATTAGAACTCTTCGCGAAAGCGATTCCACGGATTTTATCAAAGATTTGCCACAAAATTTCAATTCGAAGTAAAAGATTATAGTTTTGGTCGGAATTCAAGCAATACTTAAAACCAATTAATGAAATGTTTTTATTTTCTTTGTTGTCATAAACCAAATGATCACTAATTTTGTTCAAATGTTTGATGTAATCAATTAAAATACTTCTCAAAGAACTTCGAAATGCGTTAAAAGTATAGCAAATGATGTGTTCCTCGTCTTTCACTTCATTATAACAAAAATCAAACATCACTTTAAAAGCGGTTCCGTATTTACAAAAGAAATTTAGATAATTGTAAAGAACTGTTTGATTGAGATATTTGTCGCCACTTATGCCATGTCTTACGTGAAAGTGTCCGTCCGTTTGACGCCAACCAAAACAAATACTTTGAGAACCGGAAAGACAGCCGACGACTGACCAAACAATTTCTGAGTGACTCAACTGACGCTTTGGTTCTTCTATTAATGATATCAGTTGACAGACATTCAACGGTTCCAATAAAGACATATTTAATTGCAGTTTAAATAAAAGGATCACAAATAGATTAAAACATTTATTTGTTATTTAAATTTTTGGCGGTTTTTCACAGAAACGCAAAACTCATAAATGGATTCAAATGAGTGAACACATACTGTGAGTTAAGCCCTTTTTACCGCTTATTTATGGCTTATGTGTCGAAAGTTGTCGCTTCACTCAAAAGATGTCTCTTTGAAAACTTTAAGTCGGAAAAAGAATTTGGTTGTTAACCAGGTTAACCATTAACTGACCATAGCCTGAGGCTAATCAAGTGACCAACTGACCAAGGTCATTGTTGAGCTATTTAATAATTAGAGTTAAGGAATGTTTGGTCTTTAAAATGCCGTCACTTTTAGTATTCAAAAACCTAAGAAATAAATTTATAATTAAATTAATTTCTTTTAATTGTCTTATAATTAGTTTATTTAAATTTTAGATATATTTTTATTCAATATTTAGTATTAAATTGAATATTAATTAATTAATTCGTAACAATAAATGTTTTTACTGTAAATCAAATCCAAATTCTTCAACAATTTGTTAAACTCGAAGACATTTGTGGTTAAATCAAAATTGAGAATCAATTAAATGTCTGAGAATTTAATGTTTTGACATTTACTGCAAAATCGATTCAAATGTTTGCCATTAAATTAATCCATAAATTTATTAAATAAATTGAATTAAAATAAAGACTCAATTATTTAAAGACCACTTATTTTATCAAAAATGAAACTAAAAATTCTTTGATTTAATTGTCATTCAATTAAAATATAATTCGTTTAAAATACATTTTATTTCATTTCAAATGACTTTCAAAATAACTAAAATTTTGACCAAAAAATGACTTTAAGATTACAAACGTCTTCGCCTTCTGTGTCCTCTGGAACTCCTTCGCCCTTTGGAGCCAACACTGGAAGACATTTTTCGCCCTTTGGAGCCAACACTGGAAGACATTTTTCGCTCTTTAGGACAGCATACGCAGGAGGGAGCCTTTCTTCGTCGACCACTTCTTCTTCTTGGGGTAGTTCCTGACGCACGTCTGCTGCGACCACTTTTCATAACTGATTCGCCAGACGTCAAAGGCATCGGATCTTTTTCTTCCGTTTCTTCAGATGGAATGTCAATTGTATCGATCAATTGAGGAATATCTTCAATGTCTTCAATTTCATTGATGACCTCAACTTCTTTTTGTGGAACCACTTCTAATGGGTTCAGTTCCGGGTTTTCTACTTTCACTTCGTTCTCGTTTTTTTCGATTTTATCGTTTTGTTCTTCTATTGGATTCATGTCTTAAAGTCTAATAATTTTGTAACTGAAGTCAACACAAATCTATTTTAATGTGATTTGAATTTAAATTGAAATAAAGTTTTATTTTAATTGTTTTTTATAACGAGATTTCAATATTTCTTTCAATAATGTTTTGAACTCACTTTTAATTCAATTTATAAATGTATTGATTTTAAATTAAATTAAATTATATTTTATTTTTGATAAAATAAGTTGTCTTTAAATAATTGAGTCTTTATTTTAATTCAATTAATTTAATGAATTTATGGACAAAAAAATAAATGAATGAAATAATCGAAACTTTAAGTAAATATAAGTTTTAAATATGATTTATATCTAATTATATAAAGTTTTACTTCGACTCAGACATCAATTCTGAGCTCAAAATTTAATTAAAAGAAAGTTTTGAATCAATAAAATGTTATTTTATTTTTTTCGATACAATATTTTACTTTTTTTCGAATAATTTAATAAATAAATAAAACAAAATAAAATTTTAGGCAATAAATAAGTTTTAAATGAAATATATTTAAATAATTGGGATTTAAATAACAATAATAATAATAATAGTTATAATAAATTATAAAATGGAAACAATGATTATTAGACAAACTTTACTGAAGCGGTGCTTCACTTTTGCACAAAAAAGTCCCACAATTTTATTCGTGATTTAATATTTGATTAAATATTAAAAAAATGCTTTTTTTGCATTTCATTTAAGAAAAGAGTTGAAGATATAATACATTTACAATAATTAATAAATTAATAATTATTGAGAAGAGAAGAGAGGAGTCATTTGTTAATCACTTAAGCAGTGGTTTAGGATTTATGTGCTCTCAATATATTAATTATGAATTGAATGAGTACTCAATGAGTCAATAATAAAAAAAAATCAATGTATGGGCACTGGAATTGCCCTACTTTTCAGATCAGCACAAAAGATGTGACCAATATTTCAAAAGAAATATTTTCTAAAATATGATAATTATATAAATAATTGATTAATAGATAAGAATTGGTTTAATATCGAATGGAATAAAGTTGTCCGGAGACCAACTGATCGTTAAAAAGATTGCCCATAAGGTTAGCACTAGATTTGCCACTAGGGGACAGCCATCATTACCAGGCATCGGTGTACCGAATATCTATCTCTTGTAGTGCCGGTAGTTTTTGTTTGAGCCGTTCAAATGTCTGAGCGGAAAGACTGGTACTGTTCAGATTCAGTTTCCGGAGATTCTTCATTGCTGTCAATCAAAATAATATTTGCATTCATTGAATCGAAGTTCAAAATAAAGTTTTATTTAATGGTAAATACCAGTGAGATATCGGAGTCCTTTGTCGGTGACCGGTGTTTCACATAAGTTAAGGACTTGTAGTTTATGCAAGTGTTCAGATATTAATTGCAAACCGTTGTCACCAAACTATTGAATCAAAACTAAATTTTAATTCATTTAATAATAAGTTTATGGTTACCTGAGTTGACCATAAGTTGAGATATCGGAGTGAAGGCAATTTAATCAATTGTTCGGCACAACCACTGGTCACTTGAGTGAATGCTAACGATAGACATTCGAGATTTCCAAAAGAGCCACAACTCAATAGTTTAGTTACGTCCGCATCAGTGGAACGCGAGGGAAGTGTTAGTTTTCGGGGACCGCCTTTTTGTTGCTATCATTTAATTGATTTTTAAAATTAATTTATTAAATATTAACTATTTTTTATAATTATATAAATGGAGGCAAAACTCTTATCATTAGAAAAAGAAAACAAATAAAAATAAATAATCGACTGTTTGACTGACCAACTCTTTGAGATGTAATTGTCTTTGACAGAGATCTGAATAATGGCCTCTTCCGGATTGTGTGCTCTGAAGAGTTGTGATAATCTGTTGCTGCATATCGAGGCTCTCAACGACATTGAGTTCTAACATGGCACATAAGACCAGTTGACAGGTCTCGTCATCTCTAAGTGCTCTGAGCATACAGGGGCCCAAACTCTTGTTCAAAGTAACCAAAAAACGTTTCCGACGACAGCAACAGTTAATAAGATTTTTGAGCTAAAAATCACAAAATTATATTCAAATTATTTATAAATGAAGTTATGGCTCACAATTAGACTCCAGAGGTCTCCGTCGTCATCACAAGCAATACTTCCGGGACAATAGGTTTGGAGCCAACTTTCCTTCTCTTCTCTGATGCCGAGAAGCATGAGATGAACTTCACATCTATTGTCAGTACATATGTTTCGTATCACAGATTTGATTGAACTGAAAAAGTGTTTCGTTATTTATTAGAAATATTTTTGTTTTAATAAATAAAACTTTTGTTTCATACGATGTGAACTCAGGAGTAGCTAATGCTATGTCTGGAAAAGGAATCGGTTGCAATATTTGTGCTAATCCTGGTCTCCAATCTTCATATTGAGATCTAAAAAACCAATTAATCAAATTTTAATGATAGGAATGTAACGAAAATTCGATAATTCATTAGTTATCCATTAAATGGAAATTCACTTTTATTTGCAGTTCTAATAAATTTTTTAAAAAAAAGTGAAAGAAAGTCTTCAAATGTGTTAAAAGAAAGACTAAAAAGGAATTTTTTTTGCACTTAATAATAGAATTTCATAGAAAGTGTAACATGGTTAGTTTTTAAAAATCTAATGCTAGATTAATTATTAAAAGAATATTTTATAGAAATATTCTTACATTAAATATAATACATTTATAAAGGAATTAAGTTTTGATTTCCATTCGTCTTCAATGAGTTTTCTGTCGGTAATATTTGCTTCGATATCTGAATTGAGGTCAGCCCTCCTCTCCTCAAACAATGAGAACATCGCAGCGAAACAAATCGATATGATATTATTAAGGACACGTGGATGAGGACATGTGCTGCCGAAGCCGTGAACACTTCAAGAGTCAAACAATTCATTAATTATCTATTTTTCATAGATTACTAAACAAACAATCAAAATGAACTTGCTATCCCCTTACTAATTACTTATCTTATCAAGTTATAATCAGCTAAATATAGCTAACTAATCTTGTTAATTAGGTAATTATTATGCAATATTATTATTGAAGTGACCTAGTCAATAGTCAATATATCTAAACAAAATAAAAGTGTGATTACCATTTGATAAATGTTTTGACGAGATTTATTCCATCGTTTTGAGAATAAAGAGCAAGAATATAATCTTGTACTAAAATTCTCATTTTGGGATATTTGCCAAAATCCATGTTATGTTTTAGTATTCTTTGATTTATTTCACTGTAATGTTCGTTAACGACTGAAGACCGCGGATGAAGACGACAGTGCTATTCAACAAAATATAATTATTAGTCATTTGAGAATTCACTTCAATTCTAAACTCAATTCTAAGAATGATTTCAATGAAATTCAACTGAAATTATCCGTTATTTTAGTGGATAACATATAAAGGATATCCTATTATTATATTAATTGTTTTGCATTTCACATATTAAACATTATTTACAATTTCACTGCAAATAAAACAATTTCATCGCACAATAAGAAGGAATCCTTTTTTACACAAAATTTAAGTTAAAATAAAATCCTATTTTATGGAAGAAATTTACATTTTATCGCAATTATTCTGTCTTTTTGTTTGCCTTTTATTAAAGTAATTCTCAGTTCATTTGATTCATTAGTGTTTTCACTACAAACAACTTCTGACAAAAAATGTTTATTATTAGTAAAATATTTGCTAATTATTATGAGATTTCTATAAATTTCTAAAAATGAGTGAATTTATGAAAAATTGACTTTTTTTTGAAAAATGAGAATTGAGTACTGACTTGACTGAGAAATTGACAGATTTCTTGCGTAGGATTAGTTCTTTCCAGTAAAGGCGATATTATTGCAATTATTTCTTCGTTAAGTACTTTTGTATTGGCCCTCATTTCACGGGTTTGGTCCGATCTATTCAACTGTTAAAAAGAGAAATACAAAAATCAAATCAAAGTAATGAGAAAATAATCAAATGAGCAAAACATACACTAATTAGTCTATTATTCAAGAGTTCGCTTATTATTTCTAAAGGGGTTTGATATATACATTCGTCCTGTAATGGAGTCGTCAACGAGAGGTCAATCAGATTCTGTTTAAAAGAGAATTTTATATTAATTATAAATATTTAATTTTTACAAAATTTTAATTATATATCGAATCAAAACAAAAAACAAATCAATCGATAAAAGCGTCGAATGATTTGTTTGCTTAAAGTTTATGTATAGGAAATAATGGAATGCATTCTGGAGTCACCTCTAAATTCTATGAAAAGTTCACAAAAAAATAAGATTTGAGTTGAATTGAGTTTAAATTCTTTGAAAAAGTTTGTGGTAATGTTTATATCAGAGTTAAGATTCTTTTGCCGTTTTTTTAAAGAAAGTTTTTACTTTTTTTTCAATTACTCGATATTTGAAGTGATTTGAGTTTTGAGTATTTATTGACTTCCATTTCTGAGAATAGTTGCCATCCCTTTCATATGTTTACGAATTGTGACTCAATTCCCAAATGATTTATTGGTTAAGATTTTATCGTTTATTTGTAGAAATATTTAAAGATTTAGGATTTAAAAAACCGGTATTTTTTCACTTTTGACTCCTTATGTGACGAAAATGTCTCCACAATTCACGACAACTTAAAACTGAATTATTATTAAAGAAAAGAAATGATCAAGAAAGTTTCTAGAATCTAGATTTTAAATAGGATGTATTAAAATTATTAAAGTTTTTACTCTTTTAAATTAATGTTTTATAATATAAAATAGTTTTGTAATCATTGCAAGAATATTCTAAGAATCAATAATTTTATTTCATTCATTAAAAAAATATAATAAAAAAATTTAAAAATTAGTTTTTTTTTGGCCCAAAATTATAAATTTATTTAATTATTTAACGTATTCTTTGAAAATGAATAAAATGTTTGTGTGGGCCGTATGTTAAATCCTAGGTAATTTGTTTTTTAAATATTAGAAAAACAATTCAAAATATTATATAATTTCAAACTTAAACTTTAATTGAAGTGATGTAAACAACTAATTTTCATTAAAAATTGATCACAAATTATTGATTTTATATTTAAATCATTAAACATTTAGTCTTTAATTGGGGCCTAAATTATTAAAAATAAATTCGAAGAAATTTATTTTCAAATTTCTCTCTTCGAAGTCAATTGAGTCAACTTAAGTCCATTACTAGAGTTTGGGTCAGTCTTTATATGTTTGTTTCGAACCATTTAATGATATAAAACAGATGTCTATTAAAGACTAAATTTCTTATTTGTTGTTCGCAATAAAAACAGACTTTAATTGAAATTAATCCGTGAATATATATATTAAGATACTCTGACATTGTAATAAAATTTACATGATTGAACTCAGAATAAAGTATCTAGATATTCTGTGGAATCAAAATTTTTCGAATACAACTATATTCTTGTACAAAAATCATTGATAAATATTTTCACTGAAAAGCTTTTGAATCATAAAAATATACATTTAATTCAAACATTAATCGGTGTTTAATATTAAAGTTTAATCCGTATATAAATGTCAAACGAATCGGACATAAGTTATGTGACATAACCTTATGATTCAAAATACAAATAATTTTGTTATAAATGTTTTAATTAAATTGTATTCGATTAAAGTAAAATTATTATCGAATGTTATCCTGGTTAAATTGCTTATCAATAAATTTTTCTTTAAATCTAATCGGGACATTTAACCAGGAACATGGCCATTACAAAAAATTGACTTCACAGAATAGATACTTTAATCTAAGTTGAACTATGTCAATTTTATTACCTTCTTATAAGATATGATCTCAAGAAGACAACAAAGAAGTAATGTTTGGATCATTTTTTACATTTCATATAAAGTTTGTATTCTTTTATGTTATTCAGAGCTTAAAATTGGATAAAAAGTGAATTTTGTTTCCAAATTCTTTGAGTTTGACTTAAGACTAAACAAAAGAAAAGATTTATTGAATAATTTGTTAACAGAAAAACGTTTGTAACAGAAAATCAAATGAGAGTATAGTTTAAAGAAAAATATTGGAATTATTTTTGTGTTAATATTTTATACTTTGAGTAAAATTGATGGTTAAGTTTGAATTATTAGATGAGGACATTCCTCTTATTCTATTTTAAAGTCAAATTTATTACATTATTTGAAAACTATAAAAAGAATGATCAGAACAAATCTTTTTCCCATTTCCACTAATTTATAAAAATAAAATAAAAAAAAATAAAAAAAAGTAGTAATTCTTTTGAATTGTTTTTTCTTTAAGAATGGTATCAAAACGTCAGAAACGTCTTAATCGCGATATAAATATTTGACTCTTTATTTAAGTATAACTATTTCTTCGAGAATAGTGTTGGAAACATAGATCTTATATAAACATCGATTGGTGCTCAGTGATGGCCAAGGACCATTTGACAGAGGGGGTATTGCCTTTTTAAGTCACTTTTCTCGAGACAGGGGGGGTATTTTTAAAATGGCTGTAAAACAGCTAATAGGTCATTTTTAAGGTGGTTTTTAAAGGCATAGATTACACTCTTTTTTAACGTATTTAATCATAATTAAGTCCAAAAACTAACAATTTTACAAAAAACTTATAATTTTCAAAAATAAAACTATTGTTTCTATAATTTTGTCAAATTTATAGCTTTTGGGTATCACTTAAAAACTGTAAATTTGATGTTTTTATGCTTTTCTATTATGTTTTCTGTTATTTTCCTTATTATTTAGAGTTCATTTATTGACTTTTTCTCTTATTTTCTCCTTTTTATGATTTTCTCCCTTTATTTTCGCCGATGTCTTGGGGGAGGGGGTACTTCGTCGATTACAGGGGGGTATTTGGGCTATACCCCCTGATAGCCATCACTGATTGGCGCTAATATTTAAACATTGGTTATATAAACAACAGTTTGCATACAAAATATGATAATATTGTCGTTTTATGACTAAAAATAGTAACTATTTATTTCATATCGAGTTTAAGCCCATTATATGAGTACAGAAACAAAAAAAAAGTATTTCGACGACATTATTCTCAAAAACCGTATCAAAAAACTCTCTGAAGTATTGAATTTTGATAGACATGTGTCCTCCCATTAGAGAATAAAGTGAGCTAGTCATTTATTCGCAAAATATTCTTTGAGAACTAAGGCCTTGACTTTTTTGTTGGATTTTATTTTAATTAAAGAAAAGTATTCCTCAAATATTTATATTTTTAGTGAATGAATGCTCCAAAGAATGCATTAATTGATTAAATCTTTATTAGACTAAAACAAACAAATTATTTCTTTGAATAATTGGAAACTTTTTAATTCTATTAATAATTAAATTGGTAGCGATCTATGATTGTAAATGTTTATATTTGTGAGATCTTGATACTTTTTTCCAGAAAATTTTTGAATTATAATTCTAATATTCTTTCAATATTAAGGGACTGATCTTCTGATGCAAAATAAGTAAACAATTAATAATAAATAATAATCTAAAGAAAATTTTTTTTCAATAAACATTATGCGAAAGAGAAAGTTGCTAGATTATCAATAAGTTAGGAATAATTAAATAAATTGAGAGAACTCCTATTCTAAAATTTAATCCATATTTTTATAATATAAACGAAATAATTTGCAATAATTAATAGAACCAACAAAAGTGATCCGACAATAAATTAGGATTTATCGCCATTTTTAGAGCCATTAAAGTCATTAAAATAAGGAACAGAACATTGTTTGCAATGAATTCATTTTGGAGAGAATGGAGTTCCCAAAGGAAAAGTTGAAACCCATTTATATCAACAATAAATGACTATAATTTTTGATTTTATGAATTTATAATAAAATTTATAATAAATACAATAAAAATATATTTAAATTTTAAAAATGCAAAGTTATAAAGAATCTTGGTAAAAATTCCAAATAAAGACTTACTTTTAGCTCTTTCAGTAAAACGTCATTTCTAATAGAAGTATTAACCAAGATACGTTGAAATTTCAACATGCTTCTCTACATTTAAAAAATTTGAAAAGTTAAGTGTTCTTGATTATTTGATTGTAAGCGGATGTTTACCTTCCAATTAATAGAGTTAAGCCACTGATCGCGTAACCATTTGTTTGATAACTAAAATCAAAACAAATTCGTTAAACAACTCTTTAATACATTTATTAATTAAATGAAAAAATTAATATAAATTAAATGAATATTTAGTTATAAGTATTTTTAAAACTTTAATTTTGAATAAATTCTAATAAAAATATATTGAATTTAAAACGAGTCTCAAAGTATTATTATATGAAACTTAATTTTGTGTCAATTATTTCTGAAATATTAGTTGAAAATCCATTAATTTTGAGCTCAGAATGAGTTGAAATAAATTTTTAAAGTCTCTATAGAAACGATGGATAAGTAAATATAAAAGTGGAGTATCTCTCAAATCACAATTACATCCACTCTTTCAGTGAAAAATTAATAGAAACTAAAATAAAATAAATGTAAATTCGGATAATTTTGTCAAAATTAGAGTGAATTTTGAGAAATTTTGCTGAAAATGTTAATTATCTCTGACCTGAAGCAGAACAGATCCGTCGGATATGACAATTCTGATGCAATACTTTTGGTTGGCGTCCCATCGCGACACTATATACACGTCTTCGATCTGACTGTAAGCTATGGGCACTTCCAGGAATCCTATCGGCTGTAAAACAAAGAATTTACTTTAAATTTTATTTTTTCTATAAATAATATTTTCTTTAAAAGTTAAGAATAAATGAATTTTATTATCAAAAATAATTATAATATAAAAGTAAATAAATCTTTCGATTATTGAAAGTATTACACATTTTTGTGGACAATAATTATATGACTTATTTTAAAATAAATATACATTTTTGTGGTTTTAATGAATTTTATTGCATCACTCTTCGATTACCCCGGGGTTACAATTTTGTTAAAATCAGTTAGTAGAATTGTACCTTGAAATTGCACAAAATGTGCCTTGAAAATTTAATTAAATTGGATACAAAGACAAAAGTAATGGAAAATTCTAATGAATTTGTTTTTTGTTCAAAAAGTGAATAATAATTATATAGTTTTACGCTATTCTTATCGCAACAAAAATCTGATTATTTAAGTGAAAAATTGCCGTCAAATCAATGAATTATAAAAGAGAACAAAGAAATACTATTAAAACAAATAGAATACCACCAAAAACAAAGTGACCACTAATAGCAACCGTAAGCCAATCATTTATTTCACTTTTGCTTTTCAAACATAAATCTATTCTGGTAGTTTATCTAATAAATGGTCACCTAATTTCCAAGAGCATACAATCAAACCCAGATAATATAAGTTAGTTTTAGGCAAATGTTTGGCTCACATTTAACTCTAGTGTTGAGTCAATTATTTTCATTACTTTTTAATATTTAATGGTTTAATAGTAGGCTCGAACTTCGAAGTAAACATCCATGTTCACTTTTAACTTAGATTATCTTCTTTTAACACAAATGATCTTGCTCATTCAAATGGCTATCACTGATTTTTATAAAATTGGAATAAAAGTTGCAAGTTAATCTTCTAGAAAAAATGTAAGTGAAAGTTGCTATCTTAACAATTGCAAGAATCAGTTATATTCTGTAGTTTTTGCGCATATCTTTTATGACAGCAATAATGGATTAGAAAGAGATGACTCACAAGTAATGTCCTCTTTATTACTGTCTCAAAGTCTGTTTTTTTGTTGTTTGAACCAAATTAATAGTGAATTAAGGTATGACTCGAATAATAAAAATAATTGTATTATAAAAAGTGATTTATTTTATGATTCAACAAATTATTACTTTCGAGAGCTATAGATATTTTTTATAGCACTTAATTACTCTTATTCTGAGTTCTTTTTCTCACAAACAGACAATTATTTTCATTAAAATCATTTGAAAGATAAAACCTTAGACTCAATCATAGCTTCAGGTTTTTGCAGGTATCAAATATTGAGGCACTGAATAAATTTGACGACTCTATGACGTAATAGAGATTTGGGACTAAAAGTGAATATAATAACTGAATAGAAAGAGAAAAAATAGAGAAAAAAGAATGAGAGGGAGAGAATGGGAGAGCATTTAGTGTTGACCTCATTTCCTAGTTTATATGCCCCGAGTTGATGGAGAATTGTTTGCAAACTCTGTCATCTCTTGCATACAATCCATGAGTGTATTGAACTCTTGATATTTGGAGTCGGATCTGTTCATATAATTCTTGGTTTGTATGACGTATTCGCGGACGTCATCGAAGTGCACTTTAAAGGATAGTTTATTGGAAGTGACCTACTTTACACTTCTAACACTCTTTATACCAAAAGCTCTACTCTTTCAACAAAACTATCGTTACGTTTAAATAGCATTTTATGAAATAAATTTTTTTTTATTATTAAACAAATGCTGTTTTAGAGAAAGGTTTTGGCCTTAAGTTTGGATAAGTCACACGCCGTGGCAAACCATCGCACATAACATCCTCGATATGCAAGCGATTGACGTCACTGCCAGTGCTGTGAAGGTCGGATCGCACCTCACAATTAGTGAAAACTCATAAAACAAGAATTTCAATCTTCTTTTCTTTTGACTAAAACCCTAATTAATGATTCGTTTTTACGACAAAAATGCAATTATTTTCAATTATTGCCATTTTTTCTATTGCTATGCATTCACACAAAATCACTTAATAGCAGATGACGTCCGATCTTTGCATCCCTTTTCAAAAGAAATAAAGATTTCAATTCTACCACAACCTGTCAGTGGCTTTGTCTCTCTCTCTCTCTCTCTCTCTCTCTCTCTCTCTCTCTCTCTCTCTCTCTCTCTCTCTCGAATTCCACATTTGTGTGGAATTCAATGCAATTTAGTTTATTAAGACATTATAGACTCAATGTTTGTAATTTGAATAATACTGACGCAGAAAACCAATTATTCTGTGCGATTATTGCTTCAAATGATAGACATTTCAGTGATATTCAACAAAAATTCTGTTCTCTTCTGACAAATATCTGGAAATGTTTTGTCATTTGTTCGTAGTTTTAATGCTTTTAATTTCAGACAAATAATAAAAATATATTTTTTTCAAAAAGTAAATAATCTTATGATTAGTTATCCAGGGATACACTCATATGCACACAATTGAAAAGATTACCAATGGATTAGTGTTGGTCTTATTATCATGGCATTAGCAGTAGTACAGTTTAGTCTAATTTCAAACTATTTTCTGGTTGGCTATTGTCACACACTTTCCGTATAGAGTTATTGCACTGAATTAATAACATTTTTAGCGCTAAAATGATGTCTCAATATTTTTATGATTCAATGCATTAATTAATTGCATTTAATTTGATGTTTACAAGAGTTGCACCAAAATATGTAATTCGGTTCCACAAAAAATCTCAAGAAATTACTCATTTTAGTTATTAATTTACTATTACTTTATTTTGCAAAATATCAAAATTGATGATGTTTTTGCATCATGCTCATTTTAAAAAAATATTTTATTGATAGAGAATATTTTGTTGGAATTCATGAGTTTGCAATAAATGAGGTCAATTGAAAAATGATACTCGAATTATATGCAGATTTGATAGTAAACGCCTCACACTTTGTTATTAAAAAAATTGATATCAAGTTATCTATAAAACAATTAACGAATATTTGAATCAATGCTATTATTGTTATATTTATTGTTAGAAAAATGGGAACTAAAGATATGTTTGTTTTATCGCAAATCGATATAAATATTAATATCAATATTAAGTGAGAATTCGATAATTTACTGCTTTTATTGACTGTAAGAATAAGTCAACGACTCGTTTATGTCTAAAATGACCACAAAGTGTAACAAATATTGATTAATATTATATCTGTTCTTTGATTTATGAGACATTTCTGAGAATTGTGTGCAAAACAATTGTCTTTCAAAAAGATGTGAAATATATTTCAAATAATTGAATCAATTATTCATTATTTCATAAGAATTGTTTGATATAAGACTTACTGTTTTGGATGCGATGTTTACTGATGTCAGGTATAAGCGATGGTTTTCCCAACGCCTCAAGAATTTAGAGCTCAATATTTTGCTGATGACTGTTCTCTGATGGTTAAGTCGGCAAAGATGTATATCTCCCTCATGTATTAATTTAAATTTAGGACCCATAGGACTGTTCGGTATAGACTTTGCCGGAGAATTGCAGGTCGAGTGGAAAACCCCCTCATCGACACTTGACTGACGCGACCACATATGACCACCGAATACCGATGAAGACGAAGACGACGAAGAGTTTAAGTTCGAAGACATTTTGTTAGCTCTCATATCTATATTACAGGCACTGGAAGTGCTGGTGGAGGACACGCCTGAAGAATGAGTGGTAGACACCGGAGAATTGTCGACGTCGTGGTTGGGATGCGGTGACGGATGAGATGATTGTTGTGAAGCCATTTATCAATCGATTAAAAATCCAATGTTTTGTTTATCACTTAATAAAAGACAAGTGTTTCGACGCATTCATAGCACAGAATAAGCTTTAGTTTCGGAGGCATTCATTTGCTTAAAAAGTATTTATATTTTATCTGAAATTACTATTTATTAGTTTATATAATTTGATAGCGAAGTGTTGCCGACGAAACCGTTTATTTGCAAATAATGTGATCGTAATATAAGTCTATGTTTTATAATTTCAATAAAAATTACTTTTTCTGTTCACTTCTGTTGTCAGTGAATATGAGTAGAGTTGTATTGGAGTTGTATTGGAGTTGTATTGAGGCAATTGTGTAACACTTAATAGTAGAACCAATTCGAGAGAATCATAAACTGATAATAAGCCGGACATCAAAATCACATAAAAACGCTTTTCTTACCGAAAGCTAATAACGTTTTCTTTCAGACAATAAATTGATTACATTATTGTAAAAATGGGTTTTCATTAGTTTTATAAGAAAAATGTCAAACTGTATGTCAAAGAGAATAATCTTGTGCACTCTAAAACTACCCAATGTTGCCATTACTCCGATGGCATACATCTATTGCACAAAAGCATTTGAAGCCTCACTCTTGGCAACAGTATAGCCAACGCACGCGCACACCATACCATTCATTATTATATTCTTTATATTCTTCAGATTCTTCTCATTATTTACCATTTCTTTAAGAAATTTACCACAAAAACAAAAAAAAAAATCAAATCAATCCTCCATTTGATGCAATAGTTTTTGCAAAGAATACAATTTTTTTCAATTGTTTTGTAAATATTAAAAAATGATGAGTCAAATGAAATGACAATATAATGTTGTTTTTAGTTTTCAATAATTTTCAATCTCTTATCAAATCAGAGATACATTTATTAAGTATTTGAGACCTTTCAGAAGGAATTTCTCACAATTCATAGATTAGTTTTTTTATGAATAAAATTTTAACAAATATTATGTAATGTTTGATATAACGTTATTTCATATTCCGTTCAATTATATAATCACTCATAAAAACCAATATATTTGTGAAGTATTGGTAACCAAATCTTCAAAACTTTTCTCTAAATAATGACTGGATTTTAATTTCAATGATTTTTAGTTTTTAACAATTCTTTTTCGTTTTATTTATTAAAATTATAAGAAGTTATCATTTAATAAACATTTAAATGTCATTTAATAATTGCATAATAAGTTTAAAACTAAAGGAAATGATAGGAAAAGTTCTTATAAACAGAGAAATCGATGCACTCTTCATATGCGGAACTGATGAGCCTTTTCTCGTCGAAGAGTTTTAATTTTTTTTTGTATTGAACCTAAAATTACTGCAAAAACGCGTAAAAGTAGTGATCAATGTTTGGAATATTTTGCTTTCAAACATATTTTTGATTTGAACTCAAATACATTTGCACTGAAATGACATTCAATTTTGTTTTAATTTGAATTTTTATCTCTTATTTGTTGACTGATTTGAGTTTGAAAATCACAAGACTTTTCTCATATGTTTTTGTTATCAAAATTCTCTGAAAATATCCAAAAATAGTAAAATTTCCGAATAAACAGAATTAATAAAACGGGTAATAATTATTACAAGAATAATAAATTGCATTCAGTTATTACTTGTTAAATAAATACTATTTTTGATAAAAAGTGCTGACAATAAAATTATTATATAATAATAATTAAATAATAAACCATTTTATTAATAATTAAGATTAAACTCAAACCTTGTTTTCTAATTACAATAATTCTAATTATCTTAAATTAATCCAAAAATTTTTAAAAATATTAAATGAGTTAAATATTGCGGTTAATTAAACCCTATTTGTTGTACACTTCGACTAAATTTAATATTAATTTTAATAAACAATTTATATCTTAATATAAAGTAATTAAAAAAAGTGAGGAATTAAAATGAAATGCATTTAATTTATTTATTGACATTAAGTTCATTTAATTTCAGGAAAAGTAATTTTATCTGATATTTCGTAATATTTTGAACGTCTATTATTTACTAATCTTTGCTCGATGTTTATCAAAGAATTTCAAAACTAAATTATAATATTGATTATAATAATTGATAAGAACTTATAGATTAATATTAGGATCTACTGATAAAATGAGTAAATAACTATTTTTGAATGAGTAAACAACAGGGATACCAAAGGGGGGTTTTCGGAATACAGACTAGAAAAGCAAAATACGTCCTAGGATTTTAAAACATTAACGTCTATGCCATAGACTCTATGGACTAGTACTGGATCTGTCCGGTTTTAGTTCTATAGAGGGCATATCCCTAGGGATCGGTTTCTTTGATCAACAATTTCTGGTAAACAACTATTTCGTATAATTTTTATATTATTTAATGTAAATCTGTTCCCGAATTTTACGAATTGTTTCCATAAATGAATTTATATTAAAATATGTATTTATGAAACAAATTATTTGTTTTTAAATCTTATTTAAAATGAAGGCATTAGTTGTTGTCATTAATGTTCATATAATTAATCCTTTTATTAGTCATAATATTCTCAATAAAAATTATGTTTACTTTTTAAATTCGGTTCTTATTATTACTAATTTATTAAACATTTATTAAACATAATTTCATTGTAAACAAAATCATTTCTTTTTATTTTTAATGTTTAGTAAAAAACGATTCGAATTCAATTTAAAGGTTTAAATGAATTTCATATTATCATGGTCAATTCAAACTTATATGTTTGATGGGAACCTTTAAATTGTATTCTAGGAAATAAGAGCTTATATGCAAAGATAATATTAAAACAGATGTCTTTGAGATTGAAATGATTTTGAGCTCATTTGCTAAATAACCATAAAAATTAATGGAAGTAGTGATCTGGCTCATTTTAATAGACTATTTAAACTATTTAATAAACAACTTTTGACAGCTTTTGAATAACTATTTAATGATTTTTTCAAATGAATAACAAATAAATTGTCGAAAATAGAGACTAAGAATAGGTTTTATGGGATTTCATTTGAGGCTCAGAAGAATAAAACGGATATGAAATTCAAGGCTTCAAATTGACAATAAAAGGCAACATAATTGATAAGCAAGGTCCATTACCGGCATTCATGTGGAATGTTATTGGATTAATTCCCAGGTTATCAAGAACTTGATAAATTAGAAAATCTATTTTCTTGGAAAGATTTGTCAAATACTAAAACAATTTAATTGATTTAATATCAAAGTATTTATAGTTTAGTTTTAAAGATTTGGTAAATTTAAATGACTTGTCGTCTGTTTTGCGTCAATACATTTTGAGCTCAATTTCGTCTGTATTTAAGTTAAACAAAACTTATTATTAGAATTCGAGTCATTTGTTATTTCTTGAGATTTACTCTCAAAGCTATGAACGGAATTTTAAGCCAACACTCATTTTCTATTCATTTATTGTTTTACAATAATCTTATGATTCATAAGTTTTTCATAACTTATGAAAAATCTATAAATTAGTCTTAATTTTAAATATTTTGATTAAATGTTTGAGAAATTAATTAAAACACTTTTTTTATTCTAAATTTTATTTTAAGTATTTTAGTGTTGAGAGCAGTTATAAGTAAATCAAAGTTCAATTAGTAAATGAAAAACTAATTTATTTTTAATAAAAATTTATAAATATTAAAGAATTTAAGTCTAGTCTTCGTCGGAGTCATCCAAAGCTGTTCGTCTTCTGTCAAACTTTTGGCACAAATTATTAATTTTTTAAACACAAAATTTAAATTCGAGAAAAAGTGGATTTACCTTAACTGTTGTCTTTCTGGTGGTCTGTTCGCTCACTTTTTCCAAGAGTCCGATTAGATCTTCTTCTGATAACTAATTTAAAAATTAATGTTTAGTTTGTAATGAATTTTTTCAAAAGATTATGATCTTGCAATTATAAAATATATACTAAACTGTGTGACACTTTTGCAATTAAATGAGGGGTCAATTGATATCAATTGATATCAGTTTTAAAATTAGAAACAAAATTATGTGAAAAATATGTTCTTATTTTTGGTGAATACAGAGTATCGCCAATAATGTCAACAAAATTATATACAAAAATAATAAAAAGTGTCCATAAAGTGAACAAAAGGTATTGTAAGACAATTCAATGATTGATATGATTGGCATTTGTGTCCGTATTTGCAATAATAGTCTGTAAAATGACTAAAAGAAAATAATTGTTGACTGACTTTATTCCTGATGAGACCCATTCGCACGTTTTGGATCAGAAGATTCTCAACCATTTTAGCCTTTTCTGGTTTAGCCATCGATAGAGTACTCACTAAATATTTCATTCAATTAAAAACAGTTGTCTTTTAAGTTTATATATCATACGTCTGGCTCTCGCCGACTGATCCAATACTTGTGACAAAATATTGTTTCTAAACTCTTCTTCTTTGGCCTGTCTTTCAACGATGGCCTCCGACTAAATATTGAGACAATTGTTGAAAAAAGATTATAAACAAATTGAAACCTCATTTGATTTATTGCTTTTTTGCTGTTCCTGTAGTTGTTGTAAACGTTTTGCACGAATGGCTTCAATATCCAAATCGTCGGACATTTTTAGACAAAGACTTCTTTAACCAAAATTGACCCAAAGATGACCAAAAAAACGACTAAAAATAGTAAACAATTGATTTAAGAAAACATGCGATAAGTGTTTGACTTTCAATGCATTCAATGATGACATCTGTTGTCACTAATTGTCGATTGCTTTGACTCTGACTTCTATTCTGTGCCAAAAAGTGTTCCAATTATTTAAGAATTTTAAAATCATATAAAATAATGTATTCATTGAAACTGAGTTTTAAGAGATAAGATTATTCTCAAACTTATAATAAGAGACAATTATTTCTATAATATTTTTTGTTTAACAACTTTCAAAGATTAAACAAATTATAGTAATATATTGGCAACAATTTCTATGCCAAAATCATTTTAAAAATTGAACATGATAACATTTAAGTTAAGATTTCTCTAAATTTCTTTTGAATATATTACTGTAAAAATATTTATTATTTGAAATTTAAATCTAATTTAAAATATATTAAAATTTGAAAAAATATATTGAAGTTGTCTTGCTTCAATTTTAATTAAATAATAGTCTATTATTAATAGATAATAAAAAAGCTTTGAATAAATGATCTAAAAATAACTCAAAAGAATTGTTTTCTTTATTATTTGAAACGTAAAAAAATAAACTGAAGAAAAGTGTCGGCAATAAATTAATTATAATAAAAATATTTTAAATTTTTTATGAATTAATTAATTAAAATATAATTTAAATGAATTACAAAAAAGAGATTATTATATGAGGATTGGGTTTTACTAATAAGAAGTGTTGCTAACAAGAAATGCCTTATTTTTAATCAAAATCTAAACAAAAGTCATTTCCCTTTTGAAAAGTTAATACAAGTTTTGGTAAAAATTCACAATAATCTGACTTTTATTTACAATAAAAACCAACGAATTTATTACAAAAGTCTGTATTGACTCACTTGAAACAAATGTGTCTATCAATTGACGCAAGTCTTCGAAGATAAGTCCAGATATGAAATGATAAGGAATGAGAAAAAGAGCACAAATTATATAAAGAATTTTTTAGATTTTAATGAGTTATTATGCGATTTAATGAAGAATTTTCAAATGATATCTTCAATCAACAAATAAACAGAATATGAAATGCAATTCAGTGCTAAAAATTATCTCAAAAACAATTAAAATAATTGATTTAACAATACTTGAAGTTTATTGAGAATTATCTCAATTCTGTTGACTGAGTCCTAAATAATTAGTTTAACTAAAAGCCAATCATATAATTAATAGATAATCAATAAGTTTATAACAAATAAAGAGTATTAAATCAAAGAAATATTAGATTTTGTGTAAAGAAAATGACTAAAATCTACGAAAAAAGTACAACAGATTTAACAGAAAGTGATTTGAATTTTCATAATTTAGTGGAAACCACTTATTGTTTACTCAAAGCATACATTATATGGATGTACACAAACTTTATAAGAATATCAAAAGTGGACAAATTTCTAAACCTGGTTAATATTTTCATATGTAATGTGAAGGCCAGTGAGTGTTTCGCAATATTAGTCATATAAATCTCAATTCAATTACTTTTATGTCAGGAATTTATAATAACTACTCTCAGAGGAAGAATCTGTTGGCTTGGATTAAGACTAAAGTGAGACAATCCATTTCTGTCACTAATTTCAAAGAGGACTGGAAGGATGGCATTGCTCTCTGTGCTCTCATCGAAGGAATCATACCAGGAAGTTGTCCAAGATACGATCTTTTGAATCCAGAAAATGCACTAGATAATTTAAATTTGGGTATTTTTCTTGTGAAGAAATATCTGAATATCGACTCAGTAAGTTTCATTGAAATGTGCATGCTTATATTTTCAATATATATTTGACAGCCAATAGAATCTCAAGAAATACATGACTGTAAAGAAGAGGCAAAATTAGTTTACTTACTCTCAAAGATTAAATTCGAAGCCATCAAACTTTTTATGAAATCTTTGTTGAAGAGACCAATAATTCATTTGAAGGACTCTTTAGGAAACAATCATAAAATGTTTGAATCGCTGTTTGGTAACCAAAACGCATGTTTTGCTAAAGGAATGGGTCTTATTCTGGGCGTAAGGACTCGAAAGTCTCGCTTTAATATATTTTGTAAGCCGTCATCAAAACTGAATTTAATGATTGAAATAAGTGGACCCAATAATACGATGTGCAGCGAACGCATTATTATCCATAATCCGAAGAAAAGGGTTTCGGCTGATGTGGTCACCACTTCTCTCGTCGCAGACTATTTAAGTCGGAAGAAGAGTTGTGAAGAAATTCTTAAAATTCCATTCTTTTATGAAGTGTTTTCGAATCGAATTGTTGTCACTTATATTCCTTTAATGAAAGGCATACATAAGTTGTCAATCATATGGCAGGGACAGCATATACTTCACAGTCCATATACTGTTAAAGTTGAAGACTGTGGTGTCCAACAAATAAGTGATTCACAAAAAAATTCAGGCGTTTTATCGCAGAC